>JAJVSH010000086.1:592904-608466 GCA_021460005.1 Tetramorium alpestre | reverse complement strand
ATATATATAAATCCTCACACATACACACACCAAAAAGTCATACGTATGTATACATCTTCTCAACACATACGCATGCATACAAATCTATACATGCGGATAAATGCGCACATAAATCCATATACACGTGCGTACGCGCAACGAGCGCGCAACATATGCATATTAACACATATGTATGATATATTATATACTTATATGTATTAAAAAGAATCCATATATGTAAGTACATACACACTCACACATGCACACGTTCAAATGTATATATGTAAATCTACGCATAAACACATACAAATATATATTATTAGTATTATTACTTATGTCAGATGTGAAGTATTAGATATGAAAAGTTCTAATTTTTTTTTCAGCGCTCTAATATCATTATTTAAACTTCAAATAAATTCTCGCTTTTGTAGGTTTTTGAAGAGAAGGTAATAAAGTTTGTAAATCATCATATGTCATAAATATAATGTGATAAAACAATAGTAAACATGCTTGCATACAGTACCAGTTCTAACAAGGAAAACGCTGGCCGCTAAATCCAAATAAATTTGCTCTATTCTTGGTAAAGTTGTTGTTTCACAATATTTGCAAATATTAGTTTTGACGATTTAAATCCAATGATTTTAATGTTAGTAATCGATCATGCTCTGGAACATCGCGAAAATTGGAGGTCGATAATTGCAAGGATTATTGAATGAAAATTAACAGATACGAAAATAACTTACAAAACAGTTGGTTGATCAAGCATCAGTTTTTAGATACTCGAGATAAAGCTGAAAAAAAAGATCAATTTTATTATCTCTAAATTGATTTTTTTCCCCCAAAGGAATCTGAAAGGACCCCGCATCATGAAAATAAGCCCCGGTTAAAATGGCTGAATTTGAAATATGTTGTACATATTTTAAGTCATTGAACAAAAAGTTCTTCAGGCAAAATGTCAAAAAATAGACAATTTCGTCGTTTCAACTCTTTAAATATATAAAATCATAATTAACTCTTAAAGGCCTGAGGTCTGCAGACCAGCAAAGATATCACTTTCGGATTAATGCGGTTACTGTTATAAGAGAACAATATGAATTTTTAATCAATAAAATACTTAAAAAATAATTTGTCAATGACAGTATTGTTAAAAACAATTTGAATACATTGTTTACAAGAACTAATTGCTGATTAGAATTTTGAGGGAAAAATATATTCGAGCGGTTTAGCAGCGCCAAGTGCGATTGCGCCAAGTGCAAACTTGGCACCTTTTTTTATCTTGTATTAAAAAAGTAATTTTTTTAATGATATTACATTTTTTGTAATGTTAAATACAATAACAGTTATTTTTTTATGGGTGCGTACATTTGGCGTCTTTTTTACCTTTTTTAAAAGGTTATTTTTTTATTGTATAGGAAAATGCTATATTTCTATCATCATTTTTCCCACAAAATTCTAATCATCAATCGGTCCTTGTAAACAATGTGTTCAAATTGTTTTAACAATATTGTCATTAACAAATTATTTTTTAAATATTTTATTGATTAAAAATTCATATTGTTTTCTTATAACAGTAACCGCATTGATCCAAAAGTGATATCTTTGCTGGTCTGCAGACCTCAGGCTTTTAAAAGTTAATTATGATTTTATATATTTGAATAGTGAAACGACGAAATTGTCTATTTTTTTTACATTTTGCCTGAAGAACTTTTTGTTCAATGACCTAAAATGTACAACATATTTCAAATTCAGCCATTTTAACCGGCCTATTTTCATGATGTTTAGTGCGGGGTCCTTTGACCAAAAAATGACAGAAAATTATAGAAAATGAAGATAAACATGTTAATGAAAAAATTGTTACATGTTATTAAAAAATAAAATGTAGGATATAATTGCTGAATATAACAGTGAATCAACTATAAATACTTTTGGAAAGCTGTCATTTTTCAATCACTTGATTCTTATGAAATTTGAAATGATGAGAGTTTTATTTGGATGAAAATCATAAGCGTCGTTGAAGATGTTTTATCTGGCTTCAAAATTAAATTATTGGAGATTATTAATATGAGCATACGCAAATTATTTTTGGTATGCCATTTTTTCACTCTTTAATTGTTACTATCAATTGTTACTCATCTGTATGAAATTTCATAATTTTCTGACAAGTGGTTTAAAAGTTGTCATAATTTATTATATTTACGTCATTATATTCAATTTTTTGTTGAAAAATTTCACACATTCTTAATCAGAAGATTGTTTTTATTTTTCCAATACTCTTGTTCGCGCTTAAGCCAATTTCATCTAACCACGGTTAGATTAACCATGGTTAAGTTAGCAGGATGACCAATGGATATGAAAACTTTGCTTTACTTAACTTGAAATTTCAGTGAGTAATATTTATTGGCCACCCTGCTAACTTTAACTATCGGTTAGTCTAACTGTGAAATTGGCCCTTAGCTTAAGTTAAGATATGCTAAAAATTTAAAGATTAATTCTGTATTATTTAAAGAATCACTATCCTGAAAATTATTTTAAAGTTCCGCCTAAATTTTCTTTATCAAAATAATTCGACAATTTTTTGAGAATCCTTTTTTGAGAATCTCCTTACTTAGCCCAATGTGGATAAGTTTTCGATAAGTTTTTGAAGAGATTCTCGCTTACTCTTTATCGATCATCCTGATTTTGGATAGAATTTAATAATATTCCACAAGAACTATAGCGGTATAGCGTGAATTACAAAGTGCTGCAATCAACTCATTAAGGAGGATGGTTATTCAAAATATACTGTTCAACAAAATTATCGCATTTATGTTAAAATTTTGCATAATTTTAAACAAGTATAGCACTGCGAAATTTCATCGCATTTTAATTTTTTAAAAGGTATTTTAAAGCTTGAAACTTCTTTCAAATGCTTTTGGCGATTTTAATTATCTTTTTTTTTTTCATGAAATGGCACAATAATAAAGCTCGATCCGTCAAAATAAAATTTTTAATGCAACTTTGCTGCATTGTACCTACTGTAGAAAAATCGAGAAAAGTTTCTATTACTTGAATCTTATACCGGAATCTTTTTCCTTTAATTTAAGAGGTTGTGGGATTTTCTTTTATTGTGCAATTTTCTTTCAGCGTCTCAATTGCACATGATGTATTTTATACATACTTATATGTATACATACGAGTTCCAAAATTCAAGGATAAGGAAATTGTAACATGAAAATACATGAAAAATTAATGAAAACGTATGCCATTTTTTTCTTATGAAATAGTTTTTTCAAGTTGAAGTTTTTTCAAAGGTTTAAAATATAATTTAAAATGTAATCATAAGCGTTGATTAAAGAGTTATTTACCCATGTATACAATGGTATTAAATGGGAGGAATTGTGTTCATTTTTTGTTGTGTCCGATTGGTCCTGTGTTCTCGTGACTCGTTTAAACTGTTATGTCCGATTTATTCTGTGCGTAACTAGGATTCACTATTGAATACTTCATAAGCCTCCAACATTAAAAAAAACTTTAACATTGTTCATACACTACGATATTTTCATATGTACGAAAATACTTCTATTAGTACTTCTTCGATATTTTCATTCATCATATGTACGTTTGAGTGTGCGACAGTAGTAAGGTTTTGTGTATATTACTTGCATGTGTGCGTGTATGTGCGCGTCATGTATTTGTTGCAAAATAAGCATATAATATATTGAAGATAAATTACACACACACACACACACACGCACACACGCACACACGCACACACGCGCGCGCGCATGCACGTGATGTGTAGGAGAGAGTTGCCAAATGCGTACCACTTAGGGGTTACACTACCTTGACGTGTTAAAAAATGAGGTTTTTTTGGGAATTTTTTGACACTATTAATAAAGCAACAAAATAAGGTTTTGAGGGTTCATTGTACATGTCATAAGGTATACAAAACAATTTTTTTTTTATTTAGGATACAAAATGGAGATGTGACAGTAGATAGAATGAGAACGCCTTTTTTTCAAGGAGGTCAGTGGCTAGCAGCAGAACAATTTTCAATCAACAGAGCAAAATAAAAAATTTTTTCATTATCTATAATAGTTTTGCTATCGCGGTGCACACGATTTTTAAGAAATATTAATTTTTTGCAAAATGGCGATAATTTGAAAAAAAATTTTTAATTTTGACCGAAAAATCGATCCTAATTTATTTATTAAAAAAAATTATTAATCGTAAAAATCGTGTGTATTATACTCTCATTAATAACAAATCAATGGGTTATAAGTTCTTCTGTAATAAGCTACAAAAGGTATGATTTAGTAAATTGGTCGCCTAAATCGTACCTGTATGTCTCCTAAATCATATCTCCTCAAAAAGTATTAAATTTATGGACCAAATAATTAAAAATATATATTAAGATAATAAAATAAATATATAATAAGATAATAAAAGGAATCATAAAATAATATCTGTTTTACTTATAATTTATTAATGAAATATTTAAAAATTAATAAATAATAATAAAAATTAATAAATAATGAAAAGGTTAGGATAACAAAATGAAACTTGATTGAATTTAATTTTGCAATTAATATACATATTTTTATTTATATTAATTAGTTTTATTATTACAAATTTTCAGTTTTATATTGATATTATTGTAGTGGTACGATTTAGGAAACGAAATAGATTTTATAAAAATATCAATGTAATTTTTACAATAATTGTAAATATGTATGTACTATGAATATAAGATATTTTAAAATAAACTTTCTTTCAGAAAAATATAAAATTTCAGTGAAGAATGGCATGATTACATTATTATCAGCTATATAAAGTAATCAAAAATTTACATCAACTGATTTTTACCTGATTTTTTAAATGCTGATAGCAAACACAAAATAAGATAGGGGAGAGTTGCCAAATGCGTACCACTTAAGGTATTTTTGGTTATATTTTGCATTTGGTATCTTTTGGAATGCAAATAAACGTTGNAAATTGTAGCTTGATATTTAAGGCACCTATTATTACATGTTAAACCTTTCACTAATAACAAATTAATGAGTTATAAGTTTTTCTGTAACATGCTACAAAAAGTACGATAGCAAACCGGTCGCCTAAATCGTACCTGTATGTCTCTTAAATCGTATCTCCTCAAAAAGTATTAAATTTATGGATCAAATAATTAAAAATATAAGATTAATAAAAGGAATCATAAACTAATACCTGTTTTATTTATAATTTATCAATAAAATATTTAAAAATTAATAAATAATGAAAAGGTTAGGATAACAAAATGAAACTTGGTTGAATATATTTTTGCAATTAATATACATATTTTTATTTATATTAATTAGTTTTATTATTACAAATTTTCAGTTTTATATTGATATTATTGTAGTGGTACGATTTAGGAAACGAAATAGATTTTATAAAAATATCAATGTAATTTTTACAATAATTGTAAATATGTATGTACTATGAATAGAAGATATTTTAAAATAAACTTTCTTTCAGAAAAATATAAAAATTCAATGAAAACTGGCACAATTACATTATTATCAACTATATAAAGTAATCAAAAATTTACATCAACTGATTTTTACCTGATTTTTTAAATGCTGATAGCAAACACAAAATAAGATAGGGGAGAGTTGCCAAATGCGTACCACTTAAGCTATTTTTTATTTATTAATTAGTTTTATTATTACAAATTTTCAGTTTTATATTGTCATATTATTGTAGTGGTACAATTTAGGAAACAAGATAGATTTTATAAAAATCAATGTAATTTTTTTAATAATTATAAATATGTATATACTATGAATATAAAATATTTTAAAATAAACCTTTCAGAAAAGTATAAAAATTCAATGAAAACTGGCATGGTTACATTATTATCAGCTACATAAAGTAATGAAAAATTTACATTAGATGTACCTGATTTTTTTAAATGCTGATAGCAAGCACAAAATAAGATATAACATGTTAATTTTTTCGTCTATAATACTCATTTCTCATTTATTTCATATTTTGGTTAACCCTCTGAGTCCCAGTGGCAAAGATTTTTGCCATTTAGGACTTTGCCCAGAGTCCCACAAAATGACAAATCTTTGCCATGAAACTTTTTGCTATATTAAAGTCTACACGTATGTCAAATAATAAACAAAGATGTTTTTTTATAGTTTTTGATCTGCTGAGCATAGCGCCATCAGTTTTTTTTATTTTTCGCATCGGAAAGAAATACAGCGGCTAAAAGAATGTAGTTTTTTCACTTTTTTGAAAATCTTTGCCATGAAACATTTTGCTATATTAAAGTCTACACGTATTTCAAATAATAAACAAATGTTTTTTTATAATTTTTGGTCTGCTGAACACGATAGCGTTATCGGTTTTTTTTTATTTTTTGCATCGAAAAACGACGGCAGAAAGAATATAGATTTTTCACTTTCTAGCACGCGCGTAGAATGGGGAAAACGACTCCGCGATCTCTGGTGATTTATTTATATTTATTCCATGTAAATATTTAATATACAGCTGATATTTTTATCACACTAAAATCTTTAAACTAAAAACTTCTTTTGAAATTAATTAATTTTGAAATTTTGATAGTAAATTCGTAATCAGTCACCTCGAAAACCTCCGTATACGAATTTTCAGTAAAATCGAATGAATTTTCATTTTTGGGATTTTGAGTCCCACGCCATTTTATGAATTTGGCGTGGGACTCAAAGGATTAATAAATATTGCTTATATTAAATGAAACTATAAAATATTGAAGAGGGACGATTTAGGAGACGGGTACGCATTCAGCAACTCTCCCCTATAACATATTAATTTTTTGTCTATATTATACATTTCTCACTTACTTCATATTTTGGTTAATAAATACTGTTTATATTGAATGAAACTACAAAATATTAAAGAGGTACGATTTAAGAAACCGGTACACATTCAGCAACTCTCCCTATATGTCCAAGTGACAATTTCCATATGATGCACATTGCTAATGCCGATGGTGACCGTCATTTTTCAAAAAATACCAGGTCTATACCTATGAAACCAGAATTTTTTCATTGAAATAAAAGACGTAAATTTGGAAAAATGAATTCAAATTGTTTATTCAAAATATTTTCCATCGCTAGCTACACATTTTTCTCATCTTTCGGGCAATTTGTGGATTCCGCGCTAAAAGAATATTTCCTCCTTCGAAGCAAACCATTCATTGAACCATTTTCGGACATCTTCATAAGAAGTGAAGTGCTGCTCAGTGAGAGCGTGGCCCATCGACGAAAACAAGTGGTAGTCAGAAGGTGCCAAGTCTGGAGAATATGGCGGATGAGATAGGGCCTCCCACTTGATGTTCTTCAAAATAGTTACGGACGATGTAATGACGTGTGTGCTGGTGCATTGTCATGGAGGAAAATCAAGCTGTCATGTCTTTCCTTAAATTCTGGCNTTTTTTCGCGAATAGCACGGTGTAACTTGATTAGTTGTTGATGATAACGATCGGTATTAACTGTTTCTCCAGGTTTCAACAGTTCAAAGTAAATTATTCGCTGTCTTCAAACTTCTTCGGAGGTTTTCCACGGTCTTTGTTGGTAACATCAAAATCANCACTTTTGAACTTCTTAAACCACTCGAAGCACTGCGATTTGCCAAGAGCATGTTCACCGTAAGCTTCTACAAGCATTCGGTGCGACTCTGCTGCCATTTTCTTCAAATGAAAACAAAACAATAGCGCTCCCCGCAAATCGTGATAATTTGACACAAAACTCGACATTTTCAACGCTATTAAAAACTGTTGTTGTATGAATGCTGTCCCTTTGTAAAGTGTATACGTTTGTCAAATGTCAAAACAATATGTAGCGCGAAAAAAAAGGTTAGAGTATTAACTACTCTGAATACTAGAGCCATCTACTGACAAATTCCGGTTTCATAGGTATAGACCNAACTTCTTCGGAGGTTTTCCACGGTCTTTGTTGGTAACATCAAAATCATCACTTTTGAACTTCTTAAACCACTCGAAGCACTGCGATTTGCCAAGAGCATGTTCACCGTAAGCTTCTACAAGCATTCGGTGCGACTCTGCTGCCATTTTCTTCAAATGAAAACAAAACAATAGCGCTCCCCGCAAATCGTGATAATTTGACACAAAACTCGACATTTTCAACGCTATTAAAAACTGTTGTTGTATGAATGCTGTCCCTTTGTAAAGTGTATACGTTTGTCAAATGTCAAAACAATATGTAGCGCGAAAAAAAAGGTTAGAGTATTAACTACTCTGAATACTAGAGCCATCTACTGACAAATTCCGGTTTCATAGGTATAGACCTGGTATAAAGTTTTGAAGTCATGTAACTTGATAAAAAAATTGTAGTAAATTTTAAAGAAAAGATTTGTAAATAAACTGTAATACTTTTTGATACTTGTATTACATTTTTTTTTTAAATGAAACTTGTATTAAATTTTTCTATTAAACTGTAGAATATCAAAAATACGTAATTTTAAGGTACAAAATAATGTGTTTTTTCTTAAAGCATAGAATAAGAAGATAAAAAAATTTTTTTTAATTACCTATAGTGCGTTAAAATTGAAACTTTAAATTTCAAAATGTTTTATTTATATGATAAATTTTTGCTGAATTTTAGCGGTTTGAAAAGCCCCTATTTTTTTATTAGTATATGAAAAGAATTGACTTTGTTAGAACTCAATTGATTCAGCTATTAATGAGATGAGACAAAAATGTGAACCGGGTTCATCTTGGGATCTCGCGTATATAGCTATGCATTTTGTCATTCTTCTGCGAAACGTTGCTGCGCATGAATTTGACGCTATCACATCTCTTGATCATCTCTGTACGCATTACATTTTTGTACGAGACGGATTACTTACATCGATTCCACGTGATCACACGGCCATCGGTATCTGTGCGGCACGTAACAGCAACACACTCTTCTCTGGACTTAAGCCGTCGCTGTTACACACGATACATTTCGCATCCCTATGAATTCAGTACAATTATTTAAAAAATATTCGATTATACGGCACAATTAAATGTTAATTATATACTAATTTATTGCTTTAATTCTGAATTAGTGTTTCTGTTTATCCATAAGAAATTAATATCGAAAGTGAGTACATTCACATTACGCTAACATCTCCATTCCTAAAAAACCTATATAGAATAGCATAAACAAAAAATTGATATATATCAGAATTTTGTGTTAATTTAGTATTCTAAAATACTACAAAAAGATATCGAAAATATTGAATGATTACATAGGCACACAAAAAAAAGTGGGTTGGCCTGTATACCAGACTAGTATATTCCTATGTATTTTGATCCGCTGAATCCGAATCCGAAGTCAGAATTGTCAGATTGATTCCCAGTTCCGAGCTAACCGCAAAAAAAGTTCAAAATTCCACGAAACGAACTCTTTCGCTTGATGTTAAATTTAGATTTTAATGAAACTTGACATAAATGTAGGAGTGAACACATAAATTTAGCAATTTTTTGTTGCCCAAAAACGATTTAAGGGTGAAACCACCCTTCAAAGGTAAAGACATTTTTTTGCTTTTCTCGAAATATCTCATAAACTAAACAAAATATAACAAAATGTTTTATATAAAAGTTTTACAGTGTAAATTCCTCTATTTAACTATGCTATTCATTTTTTGAAAAAAAATTTTTTTTAATTTAATTTTTTTTTTTTTCAAAAAATGAATAGCATAGTTAAATAAAGGTATTTATACTGTAAAACTTTTATATAAAACATTTTGTTATATTTTGTTTAGTTTATGAGATATTTCGAGAAAAACAAAAAATATCTCTACTTTTGAAGGGTGGTTTCACCCCTTTAGCTCGAAACTGAGAACCAATCTGACAATTCTGACTTCGGATTCGGATTCAGTGGGTCAAAATACATAGGAATATACTAGTCTGGTATACAGGCCAACCCACTTTTTTTTTTGTGCCTGTGTTATCAATGTACCAATATATTGGTTTAATTATTTGGACGGACTCAAAACATTACAAATATTTTTAAAAAATAATTTCAATAGTTAATAAATATGCTATCCTGATATATTTGTCTCTGCTGATCAAAAATTTGAGACGATTAATTAAAAATGTTTATAAGATAAAATTAAACTATAATTTAACATATTTTTATTATTTTATTCATTGTTTTATAATAAAATAAATGACAATATATTTGAAAGTTTTATAAAAAAATATTTTTTACAAGATGAAAAGGAGATTAGACACTTTTTTTTGTTAAAGAAGTCATCCTTACATGTCATTATTATAATTCTAAGTAATCTATAAGTTTATTTACTCTTTCTAACGAAAAACTTTTTTATCTATCTTCTAAAATAGACCAGTTTAGTTTTACTGACAAAAATTTCTTGAGTGTAATTCATTTTTTGTAAATTAATGTGTTGTAAATTACTATGTTAATTACAATTGTGCTAAATATAATACCTATTTTTTCTAAAATAAAAAAAATATGGAGTAAGACATGAATTAAACTTTTAAGTAGTGTTTTACTGAAATATTTTTAAATATTATATGTAATTTTTACCAGTAATATATACATCAAGGAGAAGAAAAAAAATTAAAATTCTTATGTAAGAGATGTTATTGTTTGAAAGAGAATGATTTGAATAATATAAAATGTTTTTTCTCATGTGCCGTAGGCATTGCGAAAAAAAGAACGAGATTACGAACATGAGATGGAGAGGCTTGCAAGAGAAAAGATTGCGGCTCAACAAAGATTAGTAGCATTGAGGAAAGAACTCAATGCAAGTTGGGATCCTATCGACATAAATTCTCTTTTGCTGGAACAAAATCCCGGGACGGATGTAGCGACCACCAAAAACGGTGAGATATATTTATGATATTAAAAAATACGAAATATACAGAAAAACTTACAGAAATGCAGTTTTGGAGGATTTTTTAAATTTTATTTACATTCTCTTATTATACTTATCGCCGTTTATCTTATTTAGATAAAAAATTTTCATGTCATAGATACTATTTTTTATCTCATAATGGAAGGATTTTTCACAAATAAAACGTTTTTATTTTGTAGGTAGATTGATTTTAACATTCTCTTATTTGAAGTTTAAAAACAGATGTTATACCTTTAAAGATGTATTATTAATTATTAACAAAAATATTAATTGAAAATGTGTAGAAATGTTATTTTGAGAAAAAAATTTCATTTTATCTTATCTATAATATTCTCTATTTTCTTTTAAACTTTTACTTTCGATTTTTTGTTTATTCTTGTTTCAAAAATTTTCTCTACAGAAGTAATTTTTCTTCCTTTATTTTGTAAAAGAAAATTTGTTTTAGCAACATGTTTTGTTTGACAAAAATCTTTTTAACAAATCTTAGAAAGTACGGAGTTTGATGTTACTGGTCTACCACGAGGTGGCACGAGGTATAGCAACACGAGCAGTTTAAATAGCGTGACAACGGCCAGTTCTTCGCAAACTTTGCAATCCACTAGCACGACTTCCAATATTCATAATCAGGTAGTGACCACGGGTGTCGTTTGCCAAACGCAGGATCTGAATCTTGTGCGTGGCTCTAGGGAGAGTCCGCCTGTAAGTTCGACTGCCGGAACGGCACCCACACCCAGCATTTCTATCCCAACGCAGGTACGTTTCTCTTTTCCTCAAACTGGACAAAATGACAAAGTTATTTTCCCGCATCATATCCAAGGTGAAATCGCAATTATTGCGACTTTGCAATAAATTGGTGCCAGAGCAAATTACTATTCGTTTGCAGAGCCGCTTACAGATTGTTGACTGGAAATGGCTTTGAAAACGAATGACATGCTTTCTTAATCGCTTAATTTTTTTTAATTGCTTATGTTAGAATTTGAAATTAGCATTGAAAACGTAAAATAATATTTTTTTTTTATTTAAAACAATTTCTTATTCTTAATCTCGTATTATATATTATCAATGAATTAAATATATATATTTAATAATTTGTTATCTACCATTAAAATAATTATTTCGATAATAAGTTATTCAAAGCTAAAGCAATTCCTATACAATTGATAGTAATACTGACTATGAATTGCATATTTTTTCATACATTTGTTCAAACCAAGCTAATAATGAATAATTACGAACTTGAAACAACAATTGCTAGTGGTCAGGGAAAACTGTTATAAAAAATCAGGGAATTAAAAAATAATCAAGAAAAACAAAACCGGGAAAAGAGATTCGACAAATTTATTAATCTAAGATTAAATTATTAAAACATATCAATTCTAAATTTTAAATTGTTTCTTCAAACTTTATTAAATGAAGTTTTTTAAATTAAAGAAGCATAAATATTTTTTATGATTTTTTTATATGAACTTTATAATGAGCTATTTGCAGAAAGTTAACAGATATAGATTTAAAAAAACTACCAGAATAAAATATCTTGACAAAAGTTTATAATATTTTTGCAAGAGTCAAGATATTATAATTAATGAATTTTTGCAAATTACTCATAATTAGATTGTAAACAAATTATATAAAATATTTACAACGCTTCAATAATTATGCATTTTTTAGACGTGAATAAATTTACTTCGAGAGGAATATTTTGTCTTTGTTTCATATATACATATTACTGAATGTTTCTTAAAATTATTAGTCAAGATAGAACGTCTCTAAGACAGTAATTAAAACATGGTGTTTTGATGAGATACTTAAATCTTAATAAGTAATGTGCAAAGACAAAATATTTGTTTTTAATTAATAGAAATTTTAATACTTTTTTCTTTGTTTTCATTCAATGCTCATGTTTCAGAATTTTTTTCAAAAAGTGACCAGAAAAACCGAAAGAAATCAAGAAATATTTATCTTTCTATTTCACTAATAATTCTGCTAGCACATATTTACGATTAGTGCAAAGAAATGTAACAAGGTATTTTTCTTTGATGCACAACGATTGTTGATATAAAAGGTTCGTTCGCGACGTTACATTTATCAAAGCAAGTTCATTCCTTCGTTTTCATTTTTCCAGGCTCGGCCTGGAATACATGTATGAAAGTTCATATAGCGCATTCAATGTAAATTTGCCAAAACGAAAAAAAATATATACTTATATAGATCCATTAGCATTATAAGTGTTAAAGACCTGCAAAAGAATCAAGAAAATAACATATTCGTTTTAGGAGAAAGTTGCTACGTCGCCCACCGCCAGTATAGTGCAACAATCACATCAGCTGCACTTACCGATCAGCGCTCAAATGTTGAACACGAGTCAGGGTCTCGCTACCATCGTACCAGCTCTACAGCATATCGGGCCGGGACTTAGGGTAATACCGGGCGATACGCGACAACTATTGGTCACCCATGCTACCGGCAACAACGAATCTAGGCCCCTGACGTTAGCAGTACAGAACTCCTCGGATCAGTCCAGACCGCCGCTGATCGCTGTGCAATCGAATACTGGAAGCGAGCCAAGGCCCGTGGCGTTGGTCGTCCATTCGTCCACCGCTAACGATAACCGAGTGACGTTTGTGCACTCCAATCTATCCAACAACGACAGGCCGCTGGCCCTGGCCGTGCAATCGTCCGCGAGCGATGTTAGACCGGTTACCTTCGTGCACTCGGGGAACGAAGGTCGATCGTTGGTTCTCGCCACGCATTCGCCCGCGCTGAATGTGTCGAGTGAGTATACGCTTTTGTAAACAGATTTAACACATACACTTGTAAGAGAGACTGCATGCATATTTTTCGTTGGATGGGGAATCCTGGCAGAATAATTTTTATTTTGGAATTTCCGTGAGGAACAAATAGGATATAAACGAATTCTATATTTCTCGAATAATTATTTCATCCTCTGTAGACGCCCAAACGAGAATAAGAACGGCAGATACACAGAACACGCATAAGATGGTCGGTGGTGTAACGCTCGTCGGTGGTAACGGCTCGGAATTGACGAGACTTCCCGGTGGCGCAGAACTGAACATACTTCCGGCAAATGGTGTGTATAACAACGTAACATGTATATTTGTATCATATTCGGAATATTTGCTCACGTTACTACGAGCGCTTGCACACTATGGCACGCCAAGAAAGACATTTATTTAGCGATGGGATTAAATATAAATATCTTACAAGTATGTTCCAATCTGTCGGCGTAGTTTTGAATTTTCTATGAATACTTAAAAAAATGAAAGCTAAACTTTCAAATAGACTCGACTTTAACTTAAACAAAATAGGTCTGTACCTTCTATGAGTACTTCGATAAACAAAAACCTTTCAAATGTACTGATTTAAATCTTTCAGAAGTATTTTACTAGAAATTTTGTTTCTTAATCAAAACATTTGTATAAAAAACAATTATTTGAATGTTATTATTTTTTGATAATTACAAATATTAGATTGTCAATTGTTAATATTAAATGTAATAAAAATATATGATTAAAAATATAAAATAAAAATATTTAAAGTCTTTACACATTATAGTCTTTTAAATTAAACTAACAGTTTTATTCTTAGGGTTCGAGCTCGTTTATTTCTTGTAAAAGATTCGAGTCTTTACAATAGAAATTAATTATAAATAGATTTCGAATTCTGCAGGTATTTATTCTAAAATTCGAAACTAACTATCCAAGATCGATTTCGCAAGTACAATGTATAAAATATTATTTCTTATGAATATTATTCGAATCTTGGAAAATAAAATTTATTAGATTTGTCTTGGATCTCTAATTACATATTGAATTGATTCTATCTCTATATTCATCATTATCTTGCGTTTATAGGATTAACTTTAAGTCATGGAGTATCACTTCAAACTGCTGCGGGCAAACCAGCTTCGACAATGATGCAGAACTCTCCGTCCACAGAGAGTATAGCTCATATCGTTGGTCAGCACACACCTCTCTCCGGTTTGACTCCGATTGTCACGCCGATGACTGTTGTCTCCCAAGGTAGTCAGGTGACCGCTCACATCTTGGCACCATCAAGTCTTGCAGGAAAGATGATTACTACGCCGATTCTTAAGTCCGTGGGACCGCTCGTAAACGCTCAGTATCTTGCTAATACCACGACTCTGGTGAAACCGGTCGTCGTGGTGAGTTCACCATCAACGTCGACAGCGTCCTCGACAACAGCGGCGACTGCTTCCAGCACGCAACCTTCTTCGACCTCGAATTCGACCGTCTGACAGAATCAAGGCAAGGCGAAATTAATCTGATCGCGCTGGAATATCAAAATACGATTTGCCGATTATTTTTCGAGTAAATCTCTACGTTTATCTGAAGTGAATCTATCTTTTGTTATCTTGTTGTTGGAATCGCTTATATATGTTAGTAATGAATTAACGAAGATAAGCGATTTGAAATTGCAATCGTTTTTACGACAAGCAATGAATACCATGAAGGAATCTTATCCAAGAAAAATTTTCGTCCATTATGCTACTTCTAATATCAAAGTAGTCTCGCATTCTGAAAAGTCATTTGTGTTCCATGATGACTGACATTCGAAATACATGTTCTTCTGAGAAATAAACTGACTGAGAAAGTGTGAGAAAAAGTCTTTGCTCAACACATGCGATATATATATATATATATATATATAT
>JAJVSH010000086.1:581047-592454 GCA_021460005.1 Tetramorium alpestre | reverse complement strand
ATATATATATAAAATTAAAAAGGATAGTTTATCGCAAATAAATTAAAGGTAAAGTTTAAACAATTAATTTATGACAATAGTCCGAATGTCAAAGAATAAAAAGCTTTCACATAAGCATGACGAATTGACCGTTTTAAAATTTTTAAGGCTTCCGTATGCTATTCGGATCATTGTTTTGCCATTTGTGAATTTCTTCATTATGATTACTTTGACATATAACTTTTTTTTAAGTGTATTATGTTATAATGAATTTCTGAAGGCAAAATATTGTTTTCTATGAAACAAAACGAGAGAAGGCTTTGACTTGCAATTGAACAAATTTTACTTTCTGCATAACTTTTAAATTGCTTGACTGTTTTGTAAGATCCGTTAATCGACAATTTTCATCATATTTTACTGCAAAAGTATCACAGGAAATGATAATGACGGTACACTTAAAATTGATATTAAATTAAAGGTTTATGACTTAGAAACACACGGAACAGTTTGCATATAATTACTTAGTGTGCGTATTAATTAGTGAGCGGAAGCTGGAAAATCGAAAATTATTATGATTTTGTGTTAAAATTGATTAAACGGCTGTGGAGAACGGATATTGAACTCTATGTGGAGATCCGTCTGTTTAATTTCAACAATTTAATTGCAAGATGCATTAAATCTTGTTAAATCGATATAAAAGTGCAAGTTATTTAGAAATGGTGGCCACAGATTATGTAAGTTTGTAATACATATTAAGTATTTATTTCCTTTGTATTTATTATATGTTTACATGCGTATTATATAAATCGCTATCGCTTTTCACGAATGTATAATTGCAACGCGCTACGAATATATTGATTTCTTCATGCTCAGATTTCGTCACATGGAAAGGATTTAAAAACGTATATTCTAAGTCGCCGTCATCATTGTGATCAGTTTCGTGAATATGTGTGAACCATAACGTTCCATGCTTTTGTACAAACATTTCATTTCTGTTCTTACGCAATTCTTACATAATAATCAAGATGACTCGAATAGAAGGTCTGATAATGCTCACAATTGTTTGAAAAGCTAGAACGATCGCACGCATTTATCGAAATTCTATTCTTCATTATTTTCCGTGTGCACTATTTCTGAAGATCGTCCTATAAAGATACAGATCAAAACGTGCATGAAAATTAAAAAAAAAGAAACTGGATAAGATACAATAAGATTTTTGTACACATGTGTTGCTGTCGCTTGTGAAATACGGGTTAAACATCTCAATGCTAACGGTGACTATGTGAAATAAATTGGAAAATTACAAGTTGCAAATGAAGAAGATACGAATGAAGGACGAGCTTATGAATGAAAAATCTTTTTTTAATTTTGATCTGCTCTTTATCTATCAAATAATCCTTTGTACGTTCATTCGCTCCTATATAAGATCGTATTGTACGTCTTTGTTTGGTATTCTAGCGACGAGATCAGCAGTGATCACAATAATGAACTCGTTCGAGGTGCACATTTATTACCACGAAAGTAATATGTGACGATTGATTCTCAGTGCGTGACGTTTGTGCAGCGAGATACTTTTCCGATGTGATTCAAGGCGTGATTATAATTACATTTCTCTGCTCGCATGCGTGATTGTTGACGATCTTTTTTTCCCTCGAATACCAACTCTCAGTTTACGCATATAATTAGTACCTCCTACATATCGGCATACAAGCTCGTTTTATATCCTTTAAATTATTTAATTGCAAATTATATGAGCGCGATTTGCGTGCCTTAACGGGCTACAAGATCACACAAACGTATCTCCATTAAATCAAGATTGTTCAACATTCACACAAGGAGGACAAATATTTCGCTGACTCTACATAAAAAAAGTTCATGTTGTAAATTACACAATTTATTTAGTCAATTTACTATGTAAATTGACTAAACAATTGTAAACTTTTTTTTAAATTTTAAATCGTTATTTTCCAAGAGCACGAATCTTCCGAATTTTCATTTAATTTGGCATCTCAGTGAGAAGAAAGAAGTTCGATTGTAAATTAATTTATTTGATAAAGTTAATTAGCTATTAAAAAAGCGCGTCATATCAGACGCTTTTTTTATGTTTGAAACGCAATTCAATTCAATAAGAAGAAAGAAGGGAAAATTCAATTTACAATAAGAACGAAAGGCCAAACGAAAATCCAAAAGTCGAAGTACTAGTAAAAGAAAAAAGAAGAAAACAATTGAAGTATTTTCGACGTGGACGCCTTCATTTGATGAGACCTCAGTCGTGCATTGGATGCAAATGGATTGTACTGCATACCGTATGACACACATTATACACATATACACACGCACATACATACATACATACACATGCAAGAGACATAAATTGTAAACGGGATTGGAACGGAGAAAGGTAGAAAAAAGAAAAGAAATGTGATCGAGCAAGAAATGTTGCAAAAGCGACATTTCGTAATCAGCTGTTTAGCCGCGACTGAAACCTCTGTCGGTTAACTATTTTAAGCGATGTAATAGCCTCATGTAAATAATAATTGCGTTAGTTGAGGATAACCAAACGGGTCGTGAGACGGAGGAAAACTAAAGATAGTATAGCACTGAGCACTCAAGCTAAATGAATAATATGAACAATGTGATATAAATGATAAATAAAAGATTAATTAGCACGGTAGCGTTTAAGGAGAGAAGAATCAACTATTAAATCGTTTACGGTGTAGATAGAATGGTGGTAACTATCATTTATTAATATCTTTAAAAAAAGAGAGAATGTCAAAAAATTGAATTGTATATATAAGAAATAACAGGAAAAAAGAGCAGAAAGGGAGAGAGGAAGGAGAAAGAGAGAGAAAAGGAGAGAAGGAGGTTGTAAGATATTGTATAAATATATTGAATATACTGAGAAAGAAAGGGGAAAAGGATAGAGGGAAGAGGGAGAGAGAGAGAACAAATGAATATAATCTGATAGACTGTGTCGGATGTGATGCTTGTTGTATCGATGATAAGAACCGCCGACACCATGAGTATCCCATATAATGGAATCTATGGCCGGTATTCATAGTCGGTTCTTGTATTTAAGATTATCTTAAGTACAGTCTTGAATTGTTCAATCACAGAACCATATTAGCATCTTAAGATATTATTTAAGGCGATCTTGAATTAAGAACTGACTATGAATACCGGCCATATTATGAACTATATTCGGATGGTAACATGCGATGAATAGGGATGCATGAGACCGCGTGATTGAGTGTGTACGTATGAGAAAGGTATGTAGTAAAAACGTTATTATTGTTGTAGTTATATCGAATTTTGTTATATGCCTCGACTAGCATGCGAAACGTCTTTTATGACTCAGCTCGTTATGCGTAAAGAGGGAATGAGATGAAGTAAAAATGAAGAGAGAAGGAGGGATAGAAAGAGAGAGAGAGAGAGAAGTGAGAAAGAAGAAAGCTTGAAAGGACAAATGACAGGCGTTGTGGAGAGATTTCGATCTCTTCGCACACGCGACACTTTTTGTTAAAAGAGAAAGAGCAAGAAGGGGTAAAGGTGTGTGATGAAAAATTCAGTGCAGTCTATTACAATAAAGATTAAAATGTGAGTGTGACGGTTGCCCAATTCTCCTTGCAGTTGTCTAGTACCCACGCCGATTCCGAGACTCTTGGTTCGACTGATATCCTTGTAGTAATATTCCAGATAGCAGAGAATCCAAAAAGAATTCTTTTTATATTCCTGATTTTTGAAAAAAAATTTTTTTTCTATCCTATTTTTGTTCCAAAAGTATTCTTAAGAGTTCCAAAAGAATTCACTTTTATGTCACCAATTCTAAACTCTTACGGATATAAAAGGAACTCTTCCCAGATAGCACAAAGAAGCCAAAAAGAACTTTTTCTATCTCATTTCTGTTTTAAAAATCCATTCTTAAAAATTCCAAAATGCGCTATCTCTAACAGCACATATAAATTTTAAGAATGTTCGAAGACCGTCACACAAAAGTATATTGCATGTCGCATTCTGAGAACATTCAATATAGGCGTTACTCAAATTCTAAAATCATTTTAAAATCAATTTCGTGCTTCACTTAACTATGCTCTGTCTACACCGGAGGAGACTTGCAGCTTCATTCAAATACATAGTGTAAACGAGCAAAAATCATCTAAGTCTAGTAGTAAAAAAAGAGTAGTGAACCATAAATAGGATTATCCTCCAGTGTAGACAGGGCATTAGGAATGTACCTTAAGGTTTATATATTTTCCGAAACGGATTTTATTTACGCGAAAGTGTATAATCCTTGCGACTCCTTGCGGCGTAAGCGGAATTTACTTTCTTTAGAACAACTTTAATTTAGTTCCATAAGAAGTCAAAAGATATACTTTTATGGAATTCTTTTTGAAACTATCGGAAAGAAATTTTTTTGAATTCATTTTCGTACAGATTAGGGTAATTCTTAAAGAAATTAAAAGTGAATTCTTTTTGAATTCAAAACGATCAACTGTGCTATCTAGGATGCGAATAACGAGGACGATTGTGCATTTGTTCTGCATCCTGCGAATCTTCTTGAGTAAATTTATAATTTAAAGGCTTATTTAGCTTATTCAAAGGCTTGTTAAAACGATTTCAAATAATCATATTTGAAACAGAAAATTGCGTTAACCGTATACGTAGATTTTTTTATTAATATGAATTTTTTTAAGACAACGAGCGTTTTGATTTGCGAAAAAATTCACGCGATTAAAAACCGGCCGTCATTGGACGGAAAATGCAGCTCAATAAGCGCTTAGTGATTCTTTAATATGATTGGCTCTTACCTTTGGTTTTTTTTGGATGTAAGTATAGAAACCAATCATATTAAAGAATTACAAAGCGCTCACTGAGCAGCATCTTCCGCTAAACGTGCCCATTTATATAACGTAAAGAATTGCGCTCGAAGGATCGGGTTGAGAGTAACGAGCTCGGCGGGGCTCATTGTGCGCTTCTATGTATGAGATAAATAATGATCGAAGAAATTTATATAGTAAACGATCTACAGAATGTTTCTTAACTCTTTTAATATGGATCTTCAAAATACAAAACTGAATATTTAAAAATGCAAGGTATTTCCGTGTATTGATTTACATATAAGAGTTTCCGAGATTATTAAATACGAATTTAATGTCAGAATTTCAAAATGGCAGAAAAATGATGGAAAATGTGTAATGAATAGATTGATACGGCATATCGAATCTGCTATACCCGGTATAGCATTCTGTCCATTGTAAATATAGTCCTTCTTATTTCACATCTCACTACATGAGATTAACAACGTTTTCGATTTACTGACTCGACTCAATTCCGAATCGAGTCGAGTCAGATCATACGTTAGATCATCGACATATAGGCAATGTTCATTTATTACTGACAGTTTACTGCTAGTACTGAAACTCTATAATGTACGTGACATAAACTATAGATTTGCAGTACTGGCAGTGAACTGTCAGTAATAAACGAACATGCCTATAGAATTGACCGCTGATGGCAGTGGAAGGGCTAACCGCACGCATAGAGTGAAAGGCAGATAATATGAGGTCAAAATTTTTAATATTCATATCTTTTCATCTCTAGTAAAAGCAAAACCCTTGGACATTCCTGTTTGGAAAAGAGACGGAACATTACCTTATACACTACTCAAAAATATGGGGAACACTTTTTGCATGTTAAGAATTTGGACTATTTTCAAACCGCTGTAACTCGGCGAAAAATCATCGCAGAGACAAAATCCAAAAAGCATTTTGAAGCTTGAAACTTTTTGCACGCCAGATGTAACGCAGCAAAATCGTGTTAAAAATTTTTATTTTAACGGACTAAGCTTCATCATACTACCGTTTTGTAAAGGAAAGAGGTAATTAAAATCTGCAAAAAGAATTTGTAAGAAAAAGGTTCAAACTTTAAAATGCTTTTTTCATTTTGTGCCTACGATAATTTGTCGTCGAGTTACAGCAGTTTGCAAATAACTCATCTTTTTAGCACGTGAAAAGCGTTCCCTATTTTCTTTTGAGTAGTATATTATCTGCCTCTCACTCTGTGCATGCAGCCTCCTTTCTATCAGCGGTCCATTCTATATGTCGATGCGTTCGAATTAAGCTGTGTTTCAAAATTGCTATCAGTACTGAAAAATCATAATTTATGTGACGTGTACTATAGATTTTCAGTACTGGCAGCAATTTTGAAACACAGTCTTTAAGTCGTCTGCTACGTATCATGACGGAATATTTTCTAACATTAATATAAAGCTCCATGTCAATGCTCTTCTATATAACCTCTAATGCTTCTCGTTATAAAAGATTGTTTTTCTCAACAGCTCTTAGTAAATGCAATCAATATAAGTTAATTTTTATAGCGATAAGGAATAATAATTATGGATTAGGTAATAAGAAATTTGTACTAAATTATACCCAGCTAACAATTTGCTTAGGAATTGTTAGCAATAGGGAAACAATTCTCTACGGATTGAGGTTGTCAAATCCAGGACCTACTGTGTTCTCAAGTGCGTTCCAATTGCAACCAAAATCTGGATATTACATCCTAATATAAAATTGAATGCAATACCAAAGCAGAAGTGTCACTAACAGTGAAACAACAGATTGACCACAATTCAGCAGCATATTTGTCAATTATAAACCGATAACAGATTTGCGTCAAATATCCAGCAGATCTGTGCGCAGAATCCACGATAGATTGGCAACAAACGCGGAGCAGATTTGTTTGCATAAACAACAGCAGACTCACAAACGTGAAGCAGATCTGTCTACAAAAATAATTGCAGATTGGCGACAGATCTGCTAAATTCATGTATATTTTATATATATAAAATATATGTATATATTTCTGAAGGGACAAATGTCGACAACAAATTCTGTTTGTCAAAAAGTTGCAGATGTGAAACAAACTTTAACAACTGAAAATATTGCGCGCATAATTCTAACAAAAATTCACCAATATCGATTAACAGATTAATTAACAAAATGTTGGTGAACAGCGAGCAAATCTGTCAACAGCGTTGACGAAAGATTGATGGTAAACACTAAAGTAGCTTTGTATATTACAAATTGTCATCAAACTACTCGCATAAATGCAATAGTACAAAGGTGGTTATAAGACATTAGATTGGTGATCAGTAACATTCATGTATGTCAAATAAATTGACGCCAAAAATGCAGCAAATCTATGCCATTGTAGACGATTATGCATAATTAGTGCGTGATTCGAAAGTCATCTTTCGTCTATGCCGATAGGCGTCATATAAGACCATAAGCTTTCTCGTAAGTAAAATTCACTTGGAAATATACACTAAGCCATAAAATTAGTGCAACAAAAATTTATACCAAAATTTCATTCAACTTCAAATAATCGTAACTTCGCGAAAACTTATCGTATTCGAACAATTTTTTTTATTTTGAAGCTTGAAGTCTCTACTTTAAAGAGAAATTATCAGATTTTGAGCTTCTCTTGTTCCCTTTTTGCCATCTCTTCAAAAGTAAGGACAGGTTTTGTCCCCAAAAATTTTCATAGTTTAACACTCTCCACGGGGTGCAATGAATTTTTTTCGCAAATTTTATAAGAATCATCGTAAAATATGAACTTTTCCTTACAAATTAAAAAAATTGAAATCTATACGATTTTTTTTTGACGAACTATGAAAATTTTTGCAGATAAAACACGTGCTTATTTTTGAAAAAATGGCAAAAAAAGAACAGGAGAAGCTCAAAATATGATAATTTCCCTTTAAAGTAGAGACTTCAAGCTTCAAAATAAAAAAAATCTTTTCAAATACGATAAGTTTTCGCGAAGTTAGAAGATTATTTGAAGTTGAGTGAAATTTTGATATAAATTTTTGTTGCGCTAATTTTGTGGCTTAATATATATAAGTAAGCCTACAGTATACTTCTTAATAAAGTGAATTAGTTTTGAAAATTACACTTCCAACGACATTAAAGTTGGAACTTGAGAATGAGATGTGCAAAAATATCTTATTTTAAAACAATGTTTTCAAACTATACATATACAGGGTGTTTGGTAATTATTGAAACAACGTTCGTGTGCAGGTAGGGTGGACTAAACTGAAAAGTCCTCTATCATTTTGCTCCTTTCGCAATAGTTGACGAGTTATTAATTATTGAAATCTGGTTTTAAAAAATTAAAAAAATTTTTTTCTCTGTTACCTGACGTGCTAGGGACTTCAAACTAGGCTCAAATTAAAGCTTGAATCTTGCACTACAACGTACATTTCGAGAAGAATAAATAGATATTTAGATGTCAATGTTAATGCGTTGTCACTTTCCACGTACTACTTGTACTCGTGCGCACCGCCGCGCGCAAACGAGTGTAGACAATGTTTACGTATTTTTATTTAATATTTCTCATATGGATGTTGTAGTGCAAAATTCAAGCTTTAATTTGAGCCTAGTTTGAAGTCCCTAGCACGTCAGGTAACAGAGAAAAGAATTTTTTTAAACCAGATTTCAATAATTAATAACTCGTCAACTATTACGATAGGGGTAAAATGGTAGAGGACTTTTCGACTCAGTTTAGTCCACCCTACCTGCACACGACAATTGTGTTAATAATTACCAAACACCCTATATAATATATATACAGGGTGAATTTTAATGGTTGTAACAGCTTTTTACTATGAGAGCTGAGTTACCGATTCTACTCTATACACATATTTATAATGACTGTGTACATACACGATCATTATAAAGTTGTGTGTATAGTAGAGTCGGTAACTCAGCTCTCATGATAAAAAGCTGTTACAACCATTAAAATTCACCCTGTATAAAATATACATGAATTCAGCAAATCTGTCACCAATCTGCAATTATTTCCGTAAACAGATCTGCTTCACGTTTGTGAGCAGTCATGCCGTTTATGCAAACATATCTGCTCTGCGTTTGTTACCAATCTATCGTAGATTCTGCGCATAGATTTGCTGAATATTTGACGCAAATATGTTTACAATTGACAAACATGCTGCTGAATTGTGGTCAAATTGTTGTTCACTGTTAGTGACACTTCTGCTCTGGTATTGCATTCAATTTTATATTAGGATGTAATATCCAGTTTTTGGTTGCAATTGGAGCGCACTTGAGGACACAGCAGTCCTGGATTTGACAACCTCACTTCGCAGAGAATTATTTCCCTATTGTTAACAATTCCAAAACAAATGATTAACTGGGAGTAATAGAATTATTGTCAATTATGTAAAAATATTTAAAATATTAATATACCATGTCATAAATTATTTTTTTATATATTTTTTTAACAATTAAAACTTATACGACATGGTATATTAACATTTAAAAAATGTTTGTTTTTACATAATTGATAATTAATTATACTAATTTAATTAAAATTTCTTACCTAATCCACTTATTATTCATTATCGCTATAAAAATTAACTTATATTGGTTGAATTTACTAAGAGCTGTTGAGAAAAACAATTTTTCATAACAAGAAGCACTAGAAGTTAGAAGAGCATAGAATTTTATATTGATCTTCTTACCTATATAAAGCTAGCCGACAGAAATTTTTAAATTTGATTATTTTAAACTCTTCTGAGCATATTTCGTTTGTAAATCGTTTGTGATTGATTGTGAATCTGTTTTTAACGAATATGACGATTTAATTTTTTGCAATTAGCAATTTAATTTTTTGTCATAATGTTAGCCGACACTTTTAGTAATAAACATATTTTGTGATAACTAATGACTATAATTAATAGGAAATCGTTTAAGATTAACAAATATGTTAATGTTACGTTTGTGAATTAATTAATTAATTATTTATTTGCAGAATAAGTATGTTTAGTAAATATACTGCGCATGCGCAAAATGTGCTCAGGACGCGCACAGAAAGCGCGTCGACGCATTACTTGACGGAAGCTGATGTGGCAACCAATCACCTTTTGTCTTTCTAGAACTAGCAGGAGATTATTGGTCATGAGTTCTATAACCTACGGTAATACCGGAAATCCGCGGTATTTTGGAGCAGCTGTATCACGTTTACAAATCTTTAAACATAATTAATATTTAAATATTATTTATGTAAAAAGTGATATTTACATATATTTACTGTAAATTGTTTGTTGTGAGTGTTTTTAACATTTGTGATTAGTTAATTTATTTGTAATAAGTACTTTCAGTTTTGTTAGCATGACGCAAGCCGACAATTTAATTGAGTTTTTTTACAACTTAACATTTACTGTAAATTGTTTGTTGTGAGTGTTTTTAACATTTGTGATTAGTTAATTTATTTGTAATAAGTACTTTCAGTTTTGTTATCATGACGCAAGCTGATAATTTAATTGAGTTTTTTTACAACTTAACATTTGTTGTAACTGATTCTAAAGAAATTGTAAATTAAATTGAGCGTCAATGATAGTTGGAAGTATAGCTTATTATTTTTATGTATCTATAAATATGCAAATAATCGTTAATATAATGTACATTAGCTTTAACAGTAAAGTTTTATTTAATGTATAGAATTTTCGACCAAATAAATCGATCCTAAAGAGCTTAATGACAATTTACTAATGTATTAATTGTTTCCAAATTGATTCAAGTCCATTTACTTAAAAACTGTAATAAACTGTAATCAAAATTAATAAATTAATAATTAAAAATGATTAAATATATTAGTAATAAAATAAAGATATAAAAAATAACTAAAAAACAAAATTTCCAAAACTAAAATTCTGGAACGCAATTAATTTTCTGTTTAACTTATTATAAAGAAAAGATTCAATAATGCGTTTGCATTTTTACTAAGAGCAGAAATGTGAATTATTCTAATAAATTTTAATTTGTTTTTTGTTAATTTGTTTTTCTCAAGAATAACTTCTACATTATTTTTATAAAAAAATCACGACATATTATTCCACGATTTCGCTAAAATTTTTAAATGTATTTATATTAGCTCTCACATGCTACGAAATTGTGGCCTAGTTTCCACCGTACGTCTCAATCCGGTTTTAATTCGGAATGAAACAAATTTAATAACTGTTTCCATCGGAAATGAAGTAGGAGTGAATTAGATTAGACCCGTTTCCACCGATTTCAATTCTATTTCATTCCGGATTGAAATCGGATTGAGGCGTACGGTGGAAATTAGACCTGTGACGAACTTTAAAGAGATCATCGACCCCTTGCAACCTAAAATCACGTTGAAAACACATTCACAATTTACAGTAAATATATGTAAATATTATTTCTTACATTAATAAAATATTTAAATATTAATTATGTTGTAGAAAAACTAGTCCAAAAGAATCAACCAATAGGAGCGCATTGAAAACTGTCTAGAACTCTCCTTATCTGTATATGTATATATATATATATATATATATATATGTGTGTGTGTGTGTGTGTGTGTGTGTGTGTGTGTGTGTGTG
>JAJVSH010000086.1:514687-525119 GCA_021460005.1 Tetramorium alpestre | reverse complement strand
ATCTTGGTAACAATGACGCTGGGCGGTCGTATCTCTCCGCGCGCTTGTATTCGGCAGTAGGCCGGGCTAATACGGCGATTTTTAATCATTAATAACTCAATAACTATTGTGAGTTTTATAAAATGGTACATGACTTTTCTTCTCGGTTTGACCCGATCTATCACCAACTTTCGTGTGATCCCTTTTATTTCGGACACCCTGTACGTATAAACATTAAATAAAAGCTTGGGCGATTGTAAAATGATTTTAACACGCGCGCGCACAATTACACGCACACGCACACATTTTATGTTAATTTGAGTGAATCATTATTTTCACCATTTTTAATGAAAAAAAATTGTTAAGTAATTAAAAACACATTTTAAAGAGAAAATATTAAATTTGACATAATTAGAAAAATGTTTGATGAAAAAATTTTCTTTCCGTGAACGCCATTATAGTTGAAGTTTATTCTTTAATTTTTCAAGATTCATCGCTTGTAGAAAAATCTTACAATTAGCAGAGAAATGTTGAAAAGCATTGAAAAGCTAAAACTACATACTTCGAAAATATCATTATGTTTCCTTATGTATAACCATATTTCATAAAGATACATGAGTTTAAAGTTCATTATTTAAGCGCTGATTTTGAAGGATCCTTTAATATTGTTGAAAAGTGTATATATAAAAAAAAACATTCTTAATTTTATGGTTAATGTGCACACTTACAAATAAACCACCGCAATAATTTCCATCATCATCATAATTGATAGGTGTTTTAAAGCCCTTTTTCCAAGCGCTCCCTCTATTCACAGGTTCCATAAGCATTCCATGTCCGTAAATTTCTTTAAATGAAAAAGTCGCAAGAACAAAGATGAGTAAAAATTTAGTGTATGCCATAATTTTATATTTTTTTTTATTTGAATCAAACACCACGCGTTAAATGTATTCTACACTAAAGTTACCTACTTTTTATAAGATAGCAACAAGAGATAAGAAAATTATTTTATGTACTGATATTTAATTTATGATAAGATAAGCAACGTTTTAAAAAAACAACCTGTGATAAATTCATTCGTCTTGAAGTATTAATTTCTTTAGGCTTCATTTATTAATAATTACTGAATGATCGGAACATGAACAGTATAAAAAAGCAAAAGAAAAATTTTATAATTTAAATATTAAAGCATTTTGATATTTTTTAACAAGTAATATTACATAAAAAATAATATATTATAAAATATCTAGAATAATAATTAATATAACATACTATAATGTACTGTACATATTATTTAAATATTATTTATAATATATATACAATGCTTTATAATTTTGCACATTTTGTAAATATAAAATAAGTTAATATAATATAATTATACTGTGTTTTAAAAAATAAAGTACTTATTTATTTTTAAATTAAAACTTACGTTTTTATAAATTATTTTATAAATTTGCTGATTACACAAAACTATTTATTGCCTTATCTCTTTGGAAGATGTTACATTTTTTGAGAATTATACCAAAGTTAGAAAAAATTCACTTATGTTTGTGACTTAATATTTCGACAGGATGATAGCTCATCTGTAAAAGTATTGTTTTAAATGGAATGTTTTCAAATCAATAGATTGAAAATATTAATCTATGAATAAGCCTATTAAATTATTTAATTTAGTCGTCGATTATTATTTATGCGGCAAAGTAAACAATCTAGTATGGGGATCTAATGAAAATCTAATGTAGCTTATAAAGTGAAAATTTACAATCAGCACTGTGTCTGTTATTGAACTTTTAAGAATAATGGAATATTGCATGCCAATATTGTTTTAATATTGACAAAATATTGAAATTACAGTTTGGCATCGATCAACAATATCATGTACTGTTCAAAAGAAATGTATAGCATTAACCCAGTGAGAGATGATGATCGAAAAGACATCGAATCAATGTCGAATTGATACCTTCTAGATACAAAAGTCATTGAATGGATATCGATTCAACATCGATTTAACCAACCATTTCTCACTGGGAAAAAATTATAGACAAAATTAGATAAAATTTGATTGATTATAATTCTGTAAAAAATTATCATCTGCGAACATCTTTTTCTTTTAATTTGAAAAATAAATGTCTACTGTAAAATGCAATTATTAGATTTTTGTAATATTTTTGTCCCGCTATTCTTTTAAAAGTGAGAGGAATGCGTGTTTTTAATATTAAAAATTGCATAATTTGACGAAATGGATAGAAGTGGTAAATTTTTTTTCAGAGTTTATTTACGAGATCATAAAGATTGATCTTTTCCCTTCAATTAAAAAAAAAACTGATTTATGTTTAATTTTTTTGACAGAAATATATTGTTTCAAAGATATCTGTAAATTTTCATCATTTACCGCCAGTATTTGCACTGTGAACCGATGTGAACCGCGAGAAGAATGTTGCCAATCGGATTTTGCATATCTTATGTGTTTGTGTATAATGTATTACATTATGTGTAAATATGCATATGTGCGTAAATTTGCGTAGATGTTAAATGTATAAAATTACATTTTAAATTTTAGTATCGAGTATTATTTCCTTGATACTTGAAATTTATTTCAGCTGCTCACGTATATAGATACAGATTTTTATTTCCTCTTGAATAATTATCTCAGATTTGCATTAGCGCTTTTTGTAATTTTTGTAAATTGGCTGATGGCCTTACCAGATCTCTTAATCTCCGACTCATCATTTCTCAGATGAAAAAGAATCGAAAAAATCAAGACCATTTTCGTATTTTCGACCATTATCCGAAATAATTTGAACACACTAAACTTCATTTACTGGTTTTTTATTACATTTTTACATTTTCGCTCTTTTCTATTATAAGAAATATTAAATAGTTGATATTTTATGGTAAGAAGTGATTGAAAAGACATTAAATCGACGTCGAATTGACACTTTTTTGACACAAAAGACATCGATTTAATCAATCATTTCTCACTGGATAAAATCTTCAAGAAGAAATAAGAGTTTGTATCAACTTTCCTGAGACTTTGACTAATGCTATTGCTGGTGATACGTAATGAAAAATGCACCAATATCTTTAAAATGATGTATCTCCGTCAAAAAAATCACACGCATAGTAATTTTTTTGAAGGAGATAGACTTCTATATACCACAAGTAAACTTCAATAAAAAATTTTATTTTAATATTTCTGTTCGTTAAATTATATAAGTTTTAACATTAAAAACACGTTTTGATTTGTAAAAGAATAGCAGAGCAAAGATGCTATAAAACAAAAATCTAATAATTGTATCTTATAATAGACACTATATCCTTTAAATTAAAAGAAAAGGATGTATGATAATTTTTCACAAAATTAATAATCAATTAATAATCAATCAAACTACATTTAATTTTGCCTATAATTTCTTCATGACATATTTCTTTTCAGCAGAGTATTTATTTTTATTTTATATTAGAGTTCTAATATCGCTTCAATATTGTTTAGCTCAATAATAATTAATGGGTGCATCTAGATTGACATACTCTTTCAGATCTAAAAATGTACACTAATCAGATACAAAAGCTCACTGAGGGCTCAATAAGCGGTCGAGCTTTTGGATGTACTCAATTAGGACACGATCAGCGGAAAAAGCAACTCAGTGAGCGTTTAGTGATTCTTTAAAATGATTGGCTCTTACTCTTGGTTTTTCTCTGAATCTAAATGTAAAAACCAATCGTATTATATAAAAGAATTTTATATAATATTTTATATAAACCGTATTATTTAAAAGAATCACAAAGCGCTCATTGAGCAGCTTCTTCCGCTGAACGTGCCTAATGATATAAGGTCAACAATTTTTATTAGTACCCATATTGTATTATATTTAAAACTTGAATCACTATGTTAACTTATAGTATTAAAAAAACCAAGCACACATTTTTATAATACGCACGCACGCACGCACACATGCACACGCATAAGTAAACGTACACGCACACGTTCACCTTTCCGTTTTTTATAAAATGTATCACATGCCAACACTTTCACAAATTCATTGCCACATATACTTGATGACAATGCATTTACAAATATATCTAACGGTTTGTTATTATAAATTACTACCGGTTTATTATTCAACGTTTGAAAATTATTTAAAAAAAAACATCTCACATACAATCACAGTAATCAAGTTTTCTATTTTTTATTAATATTTTATATTAATTATATCACGTATTACGTACTTTTACACATTTTTTCACAAACTTGATCGATAGATTGAGATATTTACGAATGAATCCATCGATTTCTTCCTATTAATCAAGGCAAGTTAATTTATTTCTATTAAAAGCTACTAAAAAAACTTGTAACATACACAACGCACGTAACACGATGCGGAAACGGTACGGAATGACAACAATGAAGCAGGTTTGTGCTGTTACAGCGAAGTGCATTATTCGTCAAGTTATAATCTGACTTGTCAGCCTAATGTAAATCAGTCGATAAATCTGATACCATGATGCAGCACCAGAGTTGTGTTAATTGAATTATATTGTAATTAAATTACGTAATTAAATTACATTGTTTATATTTCAATTATATATTATAGTAATTCAATCATATTGTAATTGCATTACATAATTTAAACTGTTCAATTAATTTAATTCCTAATTACTATAATCATAAGTGTAATTGTGTTAATGTGTAAAAGTGTAAATACAATATATTGGAATTACTTAGAATTTTGAAAAATGAGGTAATTGTTTATATTTGTCTTTCATATATATTCTAGTTCCATGACTGTACTGCGTATTCGTTTCTCATTTGTACACGACTCAATATTATGTTTCTGTATTTTTGTCTCTTCATATTCTATGTTTCTATACTGCGTACCATTTCTTGTTCTCATTTGTGACTCAGTTGCCAGTGTGCTCTGTACTGATTACAACAATATTCATCTGTATTCTCGTTAGCATATTTTCAGTGTAAAATGTGTGATATACAAGAAAGTGATAGTATGGACAGCTTGAGTGTGTCTGCACTTACAGTTTCCAATAAACAAGATGAAATTCATCAAGAAGATGGTGAAGAAGAAGAAGAAGAAGAAATAAAGGAAGATCGCCGATATTTTTGGATGGCAAATTTTTCAAATATATTCCCGAAAAAAGTGACTTGATATCGCAAAAGGTTGTCGCTCAATGTATTAAATGTATTCCTAATAAAATTGAAGTCAAGAGTTCTCTTACAGTGTCATCTAATTTTGTTACGCACTTGAAAAAACATACACCTAGCGATGTCAAAGAGTACAATGATTACATTTCTATAAAAAAAAGGCGAAAAGTGACCAGTCATAAGAGATGTAATCAAAGTTCTCAAATCAAAGTCACACAAGCCTTGTTTGATTTAAAATTGGCTAAATTTATTGCTCCATAATTCCTTATGGAGTAGTTGAAGACTCATTTTTTAAGGAATTCCTGGATCTTTTTAATATTTCCATTCTTGGATTACAAATAACAAATAGACAATTAGCAAAGCAATTTGATAATCTTTATGAAAACTTTAATAGTATAATTCAAGAAAAGATTTAAAAAATTGACTTTGTTTGCATCACAGTTGACATATATATATATAGTCCACGAAAAAAAGAAGTTTTTTAGGTGTAATATATCATTGGATCAACAATTCTTTAGAGAGAGAATCAGTTACGCTGGATTGCCGGAGGTTCCGTAGTCCCCATACTTATATCAGAATTGCAGAATTATTAAATGAAATAAACCAAGAATTCAATATTCACGCTAACAAAATTATAACAATAATAACGAAAACGGCAGCAACTTTTTAAAAGCTTTCAGAGAATACGGAGTAAAAGAAAAGAGCGTAGAAATAACAACTGATGAAGAAGAAGAATTTAGCATTACAAGTTAGTTAGGATGACCTGTCTAGCAGCAATTACAACAAATGTACCAATGGAGATGAAGAAAGTATTTTGACGATTATGTATAATGAAGATATTGATAGGCTGTATTGGGTTTTGAGAGTGTGGAATTAGACGCGTATGTGATTACGATATGATAGTTTATTGCATATATGAAGGTAACAAAAGAACGGAACGATGTTACCAGTGTCGGGCACACGACACGACTGACGCTGCTCTGTACAAATTTCAGGCGACCGAGATCGTTACCGCTGTAACGAAGCGTGATCAATGCGTGATCGACGTGCTCGATCGCGTTCGACAGAGCGTCACAATAAAGACATCCAACGCCTAACATGAATAGATGATATTCATGATAATGAAGCATGATAAACTATTTTATTTAACAGGCTGTTTCCAAACTCTCTATCAAAACATCTAAAGTGTGCTGCTCATACTATTAGCTTGTATCTTATTACTAAGTCAGTAATTTCATCAAGCATTCCAAGGAATTTCAGGAATTGCATAAGGTGGTTATAGGAAAATGCAATTCGCTTTGGAGACTAGTGAAACGGCCAAAATCAGCAGAAATCATTGAAGTGTGTTGGGTTGTAGCTTACATCAATCAGGTGTAACTAGGTGGAATAGCTTTTATGATTCAATAAAACAAATATGTAAGCATAAAGAAAAAAATGTTAGCTTTGTGTAGATCGTTGGAAATACCAATTTTTTTTACCAACAGACTTCACATATCTTAAAGAACACATCATGTGTACATGCCCCTTAGCAAAAGCTTTGGATATTGGAAGCATCAAAGTGATAAGAATACTTTTTATGGAATTTTTTTGCCTTGCTTGATTGCTGCTCAAATGAAAATGAAGAAATTAACTGAAGAAGAAGTAGTTCATTGTAGGCCGCTGGCGGAATGCTTGTTGTCATCATTTGAAAGGAGATTTGAAACATTCCTGAATCTGACCACTCCCGAGTCAGAGACCGCAGCAATAGCCGCATTATCGTATCCATTATTTAAAAATAAGTGAATGAGGTGCATACCTCTTGAAAAACATGAAAAAATTTTAAGTGTCTTTAAGACAGCTGTTGATAAACAAATGAATGCATTCACAAACATGCAATCTAGTTAGCCGGAACACTCGTGTTCTTTTAACAGTTATTTCGATTTTGATGCTCCTTCAAAGAATGAAGAAACAGAAAGTATATTTTTAGATGCCGAATTACATGTACTTCAATATTTTAGGGATCCATCGCAAGATCTATTCCTATTTGACAGATATCCAACAATTAAAAGAGTTTTCATTAAATACAATACACCACTCCCTTCGTCTGCACCTGTAGAAAGGATGTTCTCTTATGCGACAATGACCAATCTCCCAAAATCAAGCAACCTTAGTGACAAAATGTTTGAAAAAAGAGTGTTTATTAAAACCAATTTGAAATTAGCTAATAATTGTTATTAAATTGATGACTTTAATTAATATGATTCTATAAATAATTAATCAAAAGCTATGAACATTTTTTACAAGTTTTTTTCTATTAGATAATACTAAATTCTATTTCTGTATTGATTTTTCATTTTTTTATTTTTTAAAGTAATGTTTCATTTAATTTTCTATATTAATTTTTTTTCAAATTACATTTGATGATTACCGTTATTTCTTTCTTTGATACACAATATATTGTAAGCTAGGTAAAGAAACCTATTCCCCTCCTTCTCTCTTTGTAAAGGACCCCGCAACAGTCTTATGGCTTTTGGGTCCCAATTAAATTTAACAATAATATAAGCTAATAGTAGTTCATAACATGCTGATAAAAAGTGTCTATAGACACCAAGTCTAAAAATGGACAGAGTTTTCCACTCTTTAATGCCTTATATCTTGAAAACTGTCCATTTTTGGGGTTGGCACCCATGGACACTTTTTATCGGCATGTTATGAACTACATTACGCACATGCACTCGCACGCGCGCATGCATACGCACACGTACACGTACACGCACACAAATAACTTTGTTTCATACCTGCATGTGGGTTTAGTATAAAAAAAAGATATAGCTTGTGCGTGTGCGTGTGCGTAATGCAGTTCATAACATGCTGATAAAAAGTGTCCATAGGCATCAAGCCCAAAAATGGACAGTTTCCGAAATATAAGGCATTAAAGAAAACTCTCATTTTTCCACTTTTTAATGCCTTATAGCTCGGAAACTGTCCATTTTTGGGCTTGCTGCCTATGGACACTTTTTATCAGCATGTTATGAACTACATTATCCTACATTATTGTTAAATGTGACTGGGACCCAAAACCCATAAGACCATTACGGGGTCCTTTATGTTTGTTTTTTTTAAACAAATGTAATAAAGAAGTTTATTTCTGTTCACATAATATGAATTTGTGAAGAATAATATGTCCATCACTGATATTAATTTTTTCCCGTTTAAAACTTTTACTTTGTCATTTTCCAATTCTTATTATCTTTTAGTTTCTTCACATCTTATTACCTCTTAAATCGTAATTTTGATTCAATTACATTGTACTTCATAATTGTAACAAAATTGTAACAACAAATTACGTTTTAATTTAATTGAATGAGAGACCTAAATTACGAATTACATTGTAATTTAATTGAAAGAAAGTACTGAATTACAAATTACCATATACTTAAATACCATGTAATTGAATTATTTTGTAATTATAATTCATTAAGTAATTTAATTGTAATTCTGCACAATTCTGTGCAGTACATTATCCCTACAGCACAAAATATTCCTGAAAGATTGCAGGAATGTTACAATATTGCAACATACTACAAGATTGCAAGAATATTACAATATTGCAACATATTATATATCTTACAAAAATATTTCAAAAATATTGTAATAGTAATATTTTATAAGAAATATTGCATAACATTATTATAATGTTATTTTGATATCACTTATCCCATACAGCACAAAGATTGTAGTTACATTATAGTTATTTAATGTTGCAGCAAGATTATAGCAATATTACTGCAAACTTATAACAACATATTGTTACAATATAACTGCAAGTTTTGTGCTCAACACACATACAAGAACAATGTACACACAAGAGCAAAATTTTCTTGAAGATCAGGTATCCTGTGAGGATAAAAATAACATTGAAAACTAATAATATAATTTTAATTTGTAAATTGGTGACAGTTGATTGTGAGATAAAAGTGACATGTATGTTTTATGCAAAATGTGTATTAATACATGGAAAAAAATATCGTTGAATAAAAAAAATTACTTGTTTCAATTAAATGTCGACGTCACGGCTGCCACAAACATTTGGTTAATTTAATATAATTTGTGGTTAAATTTTAATACATTTTGTTAAAAGAATAATACACAGTTTTTGAATTAATGAGACATAACTTTAATTTAAATTTCATATGAAGTAGATCTAATAAGAATTTTCAATGAAATAATGTTATGTAATACTCATATAGATTTCATATAGAATTAATGTAACAAGAATTTTAATTGTAACAATTTTATGCATTATTCAAATGAATTTCATATAAAGTTGATGCAACAAGAATTTTAAATAAAGCAATGACAATGAATTTTGGAACACAGCTGTTATTTTGTAGGTATTTAAATGACTGCTGTTGAAATCACTGCTGTTGAAAAATGTAATTTTTTTTAAAGAATATAATTTTTATTGTTTTATTAATTAAGATATTTTAATTTATTTTACATTATACAACATATATGCGAGAATATGGAATTAGACCAACATTGGTAAATTCGAATCTCTGGAATCGTTGAACTCCCGTAAAATAGCCCTGGTGATCTCGCGAGCTACGCATGCTTCGCGCGAGAAAGATCTTTTCTTTGTTTATTATTATTACTAGTACACTTGGCACGAGACACTACCGTGTCTCTTGATTCTCATGCCTTCCTCTGGCTTATCTTTTTATAATCACAGTGGTTGCATTTCTTTTACGAAAAAGGTAGCCACCTAGCGGCCGTGCATATGATTCGCGTTCACTGGCGAGAAATTTTTCTTCAAGTGGAAAAGATGGACCTATCGAAGTTTTTGACAGAAAATTTAGTTGAATGGGCTGTATTTATTCAATTATATAGCAAAAACTTATTAATTTTATATTTACTTAAAGTAAGTACTTATATATTAGAAGAAAGTGGAAAGTATACATTTGATACAACTAATGATATAATAAATTCTTCAAATATTTCACGCTATTGAAAGAAAGATCTTAGGTAATTAATGAAACAAAAGCATGGCAAAATTTAATTAATAAAATTATTGAATTAATAAAATCAATTCTAATTAAATTTTTGTTGTTAATTCAACATATTTTTGTTTTTCGTGCAGTCAAAAATATAATTAAATTAATAGTATTTATTCAATTGGAGACTTCCGTTTCCGGCAGCGAGCAGAGTGGCTGTGTGTCTGATGAGGTGTGGAGAGATTGTGTGCGTGCGCGCGGGCGGGCGGGCGGGCGGACGTACGTGCATGCGTGCGTGCGTGCGTGCGTATGTGCGAGCGTGCGT
>JAJVSH010000086.1:431012-446836 GCA_021460005.1 Tetramorium alpestre | reverse complement strand
TACATAAAATTAATATTTCAAAATGTTGACTTAATGTTTTTTGCTTACTGGGTACGAATAACAAGTGTTATATTACTTGTTTCTTTCAAGTTATATTGCTGCAACAAATGATGTTTACTGGGTATCAGAAAGATTACAATAAAATTTACTATATTATGTTATATCAAAAGATAATTATTTCACACATTGCCACGACATGTCATACACCAGATTTCAACGATTAAATATTATGAGCACATACAGTACCCTCCAGAAGTTTGGAAACATCTTATAGAAGTGTGCAATTCTTTAACCCATTAAGGCCTATGGCCAGCACAAGATAGCGACAAACTGACTATTGAATTCATGGCATAAGGTAAAAATAAGGTTAATATTTTTCTTTTGTTTATTTTGTTTGTTAATAAAAAATTGTTAAAAAATTTTTTTTATTTATTGTTTCTTGCAAAATTTAAAAATGTCATTTGATATTACAGGAAAAATCATGAAGATTTTATCTGAAACATTTTTTGCGGGAGCTTTAATTTAGCCAGAAAAAATTAAAGAAAAATGGTATCCTCCATAAGTTTGGAAACACTATAAAAATGTGCAATATAAAGGAAATACATAAAATCGATTTATTTTAGTTTGAAAATGTTTATTTAACTAAAAGAAACAAAAAATGTACCTATACATATTTATTTTAGTTAAATAAACATTTTCAAACTAATATAAATGAATTTTATTATGTATTTCCTTTATATTGCACATTTTTATAGTGTTTCCAACAAACAAAATAAACAATGGAAAAAGTATGAACCTTATTTTTACTTTATGCCATGAATCCAATAATTTGTTGCTATCTCGATTGTGCTGGCCATAGACCTTAATGGGTTAAAGAATTGCACACTTCTATAAGGTGTTTCCAAACTTCTAGAGGGTACTGTATACATCACAAATAAAATGTGGTACGTATAATTGTCTATGTTGATACAGAGTGTATCAAAATTCGCGATAAATATTTTTATGATAAATTCTTTGTAACTTTTCAAGATGAAAGTTTAAATACGAAAATGCCGAGGCTATAATAGTTTTCAAATAGGAAAGGTTTAAAAATTACGAATGACGAAGCTAAGATTTCGCACGCCCAGGGATGGAGCAAAATGGCCAAAGATGCTTCTATGAACCGAATATCTTTTATAATAAAATTATATTGAAAAAATATTCAAAAGTTTTATTAAGACTTTATTTCTGTTTATCTGAAATGAATTATAAAAACAGATTTTAAAATAATGTTTGTAATCAATAGTTTAATTAGTTTAATGTATTGATATTGATATGTGTCAGCTGTCATATTTATTTGGTTCATATGATAAATCTTCGCAGTAAGAATTGATCAATAAAAACATTTTTTGTTTCACACACACACAACCAAATAAATATGATTTTATATAACAAATTCTTTATTAACTCAAGGTCATTTATAAAGATCATTATCATTTTGAACATATATGTAAATTTATTCTTTAATGAAAACATGTGTTTCGCAGATCCTCATTACTTACATAAAAATAATATTATTTCGATTCAAATTTATAAATCATGGTTAAATATTGACAATTCTGTGTTAAATATTATGCACTTGTATAAATAGTTCTATATCTGGAATTACATTGAAATAATTCCAATGTTATTCAACAAACGTATGTCATATTTCTTAAATTGCTGTTTTATTAATAAGAATTATATTTGTGTTAATTAATGTAAGCAACAATGAAATAGCAATACAAAAATGTAGAGCTAATTTTTAAAAATATCAATTAAAAATTTTACATATATTTTATACTTTAAAACAAAAAGGAATTTAATAAACTTGGCTTTGCAATTTATTTCGCAAACACGTATTTATATTACCTTTTCAAAAAAGGTAAAAAAAAGCGCCAAGTATACGCGCTCAGAAAACGCCTAAAAAAAAAATTTTTGTACAAAATTACGTTTCAAAAAAGAACTGTTGTATAAAATTAACTACAAAATTACCTTTGTACAAAAAAGGATAAGAAATTTATTTTCCTATAAAAATAGTGATATCAAGATAGTGCGCCAACTATAAAAATGGATTAGTCACATGGATAAAAATAGTACATAAACTAAAACATTTATTTCTTCACTAGTATTCTTTGGCCAGTGTTTATAGTTTGAGCTCATATATAAGATTGTCTAGAGTTTATCTTCAGGTATAATTATTTCATTGATTACGAATCTTTGAAAATTAACTCTAAACGATCTTAAAGATAAGATCAGACTATAAATACCTCCTATTGATATTAAAATATTGGCTGCTGTGCACCTACGAAAACACAATAATTCATTATTGTGCGGCCATATAAGTAAGAAATAAAGGAGATAATATAAAACAGACAAATAAGTATTTTGATACATATAGTTATTTGAATACAAGTAAATATTTTAATATAAATAAAATTTTTTTTAATACTTGGCGCTGCCAAATCGAATAAATATTTTAATATGTTAACAATAATTTCTTATAATCTAAATTACATACTAACTTATTCGGTTTGGCAGCGCCAAGTAATAAAAAAAAATTTATTTGTATTAAAATATGTATTTACTTGTATTCAAATAATTATTTATAAAAATTACATCTTTATCTCACTCTCCCTTTTTCGGTTGTTGGAAATAATCAAAATATCGTCGACGTATACGAGGACAAAAGTTATCTACTCGCAATCGACGTATACGCAAGGATCTGCGAGTGGGGCTCAGACCAATCATCTTGAGTCTCTTGTCGAGTTCCGCATTCCATTGTCGACCAGCTTGACTCAAGCCATATAGAGTTTTATTCAACTTACATACTGCGTCAGATTTTTCGAGTATCTTCAGCATGTTGCGGGCTCGTTTTGTGACATTTGAATTTCCCTCCTCGACGATCATTCTGTTAAGCATTTCCGGCAGTAGTTCTGGCGTTTCCATGAAGATCTCGGTATCAATCTTTCCATTCAGGCCGTTTCCACATCGAGTTGTGTCATCCTCAATTCGAATCTAGCAGCTAAAGCCATCAACAATCTGAAGAATCCCAGACGAGCAATCGGTGCTTAAGTTTCAAAGAAGTCGATGCCAGATCGCTGGACAAATCCTCTTGCGACAACACGTGCCTTTCTTCGATCCAGACTTCCATCTGCTCTGTACTTGTTTCGTAGAACCGTTCGACATTTTACCTTTTTGTCGGTAGGTCTAACGACAATGTCGAAAGTATCGTTTTGAATAAGACTTTTAATTTCCGAATATATGGCATCGCGCCATTCATCGCCTTCCGGTCCGGAAATCGCAGAATGAATAGGGATTTCTGCGTTCATCGCAAATTCAGCATCGTGCCACTCATTTACTTCATTGCTCGAAACATCTGTGATCGCAGGATTATTTGTTTCAACAACGTTGTATTCCTTCCTCGATTGACCTGGTTTCCCAGTCATGACCTTGCGTGGTCTTCCGGGAGCGCGTCGTACCTGAATATTATTTCGATCATCTTCGTCTTGTATTTCAATCTCTTTCAACGACAGATCAAGACGATCTTCCGCTGACTCCTCTTCAGATGTGTCGATCGAACAGTTTTCTGGATTGATCTTGACCTTATTTTGCCTGATCTCCTCCTTATGTCGTTTGGACGGGTTGATTAATCTCGTGAGTGAAATCATTCATAAACTTGACGTCGCGAGCCGATACTTTTCCTTCGGATGGTATCCATATGCGGTAGGCTTTCGCGGTCTCTGAGTATCCGACAAATATTCCCTCAATGCCTTTCGGTGCGAATTTATCTCTTCTGGGAGTTTTGTTAAGGATGTATACCCTGACGCCAAATCTTTGCCTTACGCTTGGACGCTTGCCTGTCCACATCTCGAAAGGAGTTTTCTTGTCTAAGCTTTTCGTAATGCAACGATTTCTCACATGGTTTGCCGTAGCAATAGCTTCTGCCCAGAATGATTTGGGGAGCCCTGATTCGGTCAGCATGCAGCGTACACTTTCGACGAGGGTTCTATTTTTGCGCTCCGCTGTACCATTCTGTATGAGGCGTATATGGTACTGACAGTCGTCTTCGTATCCCGAACCTCTTCAATATGCTATCTATCTTGGCTTTGCAGAATTCTTTTGTCGGACTAAAGTATTCTAATCTTCTTGCTGATTTGCGTTTCAGAGTAGTTTCTGTATTCTAGGAATTTTGAGCTTACTTCTGATTTACTTTTGAGGAAATAGACATCGGTCCAGCGGGTATAGTCGTCCGTGAATGTTAAGAAGTAACGGGCACCGCCCTTCGATTCGGTCCGCATAGGCCCGCACACGTCCGTGTGCACTATCTCCAGTGGAGCCGTTGCGCGTTTACCAAATGGAAGACTTATAATCTTGCCGACTGCGCATGTATCACATGTAGGAAAAACGTCATCAGTCTTGAAATCCAGACCAGAAACTAGATTTTGTTGACGCATCGATAACATGTCCCTCCAGTTCAGATGCCCGAACTTCTGATGCCAATCCTTTGAGTTGTTCGACATATTGTTTGACGCCATACGTATAGATTTCCCACATGATCAGCTATCATCTTCACGTTTTTGGAAGCATCTCGTACGTAAGCGCGATCTTTTGTAAACAGGATCTGATGATCCCTGTCAACGATCTTGGCAACAGACAGTAAGTTTGTGTGAAGAGCAGGAAACAACGTATTTGTAAAGTGATAGATTTATCCTGCTTACCGTTCGATACTTTTATCTGAACGTCTCCTTTGGCCGTTACTGAGTTTCGTAACTTGCTAGTTTGACCCCACTGTTAACTCGCTATGTGTTTGTAAATAATGCGGGATTCTTGCACAGATGCGACGTGCATCCACTATCCAAGCACCATTTTTTATCTGCATTGATGTTACACGCATAATCCACAGGAGCGTTATCGTAGTCGTCTGCTAGAAAAAGTTCGTTTGTCGCGTTCGCATTTTCCTTGTCTGCTTTTAATTTACTGTAGCAATCCACCTCTTTATGGACTCTCTTCTTGCAGTAGTTGCATTTGACCTTTACAGTATTACTTGTCGCTTCCTTATTTCCCTTGTCGGTTAGTTGGCGCTCGTTCTTGTTATTCGAGGATTTCTTCTTCATATGCTTAGATAGTAAAGCGTTCGATCCAGCTTCGTCCTTGTCCTTGTCCTTGAACGTTTTACTGTCGTGCTCTTCTATAATTTTAATCATTAACGCATCAATATCTTGTAGGTTATCCCGTGATTTGATTGCACAGCAGAAATTATCGAAACTACTTGGCAAGCTATGAAGCAGCATAACGGACAGTAAATCTCCGTTGATGTCAATCTCCAGTGCATGCAGTTTGTCTATCTACAATGTCCATGAATCGTGACAGATACTTCCTGATGTCGTCGCCGTCGCGCATTTTCTCTAGCAGCAATGTTCCAAGAGAGTAGCTTTTCTCATGGGTCCTTGCGATGCATATACTGATTTCAATTTGTCCCATACTTCCTTGGACGTCTCACAGTTTCGGAGATGCTTGAGCTCTTCCGGGCTCATAGATAGAATTAAATCAGATTTTGCTTTTCGATCCTGGATCATCCAGATATTAAGTGTGGTTTGAGATGCAGCAAGTGCGTCGCCCGTGCCAGATACAACGGGCTTTGGAATATCACCATTTACGTACGACCATGCGTCGCTCTTTACTAAAAGCGCTTCTGCCTGGATTTTCCATGTGTCGTAGTTGTATTTCGATAACAACTCTATGCGCGTGGAGTTTACGATATTCGTACCTGACATTGTGAATTGTCTCTATAGACGTTCGACAACGTAACCTTAAAGGCCGGAGATTCGTGAGCTTCGAATGGATTCTTCGTTCTTGTGCGGTTTTGCACTCAGTTTCTCGTCACGGGCTTGTTACTGGGCCCATAACCTGTTAACGCAGGGATGTGACGAAGTGAGCCGTAACCAATATATATATTTCAGACACTTTATTATAATTGTATCGTAATACAATAGTGCCGTGCGTATAAAACAGGATTCGATACAAAAACGCGATAAGAAGATGTAAGGAAGGAAGGGGCATGAACGTGAAAAAAAAAATATAGACGGGAAGTCAATCCTCCGGTGCGCGAATTGAGCGCCGCACGTTGTTCCTTTGGATATCGCCCAGAGAGGCGCTGGTTTGCAAGCTCCAACAATACAGGGTGAATTTTAATGGTTGTAACAACTTTTTATCACAGGAGACGGATTACCGACTGCAACTGTATTGAAGCGAAAAATCTACAGATGTTAGCGACTTGGGTCGAACACGCGGGCCGCGCGTTTGAGATGCTGTACAGACAAGTTAAAAACTGTAAGTCATTCAACAATATATATTCACATTAACGTGTAAGAGAATTGAATATATCTTCCTAATATATTCAATTCTCTTACACATTTCTTTCTTACACGATTTTTTTAATAACATAATTTCTTTTATTATCACGTAACTTATTTTGCATGTAAAAAGAGATACCTTATAAGCGCGTGATATTATATAATAATAAATAATGTGTCTTATCGAGGTAAAAAAATGTTTTATATCAAAATAGATATAAATATGTTTTTATATCAAAAATTTTTTACCGGGATAAAATATTCCAAAAATTAAAACTAATAACAGAGGACTTCCTCACCACCCTCAAGGTTCTGCCAATGGCGCGTTAGGTTTTTTTAAAGTAGACCTTCGCCTGGAGCCATATTTTACCACATTTACAGACCTATTTTCTCAGTATGTATGAATCAAATAGATATATTAAAGTCATATTGCGTAAGAGCACTCGCAAATGAAAATTCCATCAACGAGTGATTGTGCGTAATATGTCATCAATATATCTATTATTTTTACTTCAGCATGTGCTCGAAGTGACTCCCCTCCATCCTCTCACAAAATATGGCCCTTTTCAATATTGCGCGACGTACCCGGCGTAAGATTCGTAGAGTTATTGCACGGCAAGCACGTACAATTCGGTCCTTTAAATCTTCAACGCTAACAGGTCGCTTTGCGTAAATTTGCTGCTTGACATGACCCCACAGAAAGAAGTCTAAAAGTGTAAGGTCTGGTGAACGCGGGGGCCATTCGCAGGGACCATGAAGTCCGATCCATCAGTTACCAAATTTCTTATTTAACAATTCTCTTGTTGCCTTGGCAGTGTGCGCAGGATGGCCGTCCTGCTGGAACCACATGTTAACACATAATTCCAGCGGCACTTCTTCTAACAAGTTCGTTATTAAGAAAATGTCGGTATCCGTTACCATCGACCTCACTATCAATAAAGTATGGCCCAATGATGCGATCTCCGAAAATACCACCCAAACATTCACCGCCCAAACATTCACCGACCACCTGACTTGTATATTTCGCTTGCTGCATCCAGAGGATTCTCGGCACAATAATGCATATTGTGGCGGTTGACATTGCCATTATTGTGAAAAATACATTCGTCGGAAAAAAGAATGTATTTAGGAAAATAGTAATTTTCCTCACTTGCATCGAGCAGCCACCGACAATACCTTAATCTGCGATCTTTGTCATCATGAAACAGTCAGGCATATTTTGTAGGGATGAAAGTGACCCGATTTTAAAACTCTACATACCGAGGCCTGACTAACTCCTTGATATCGCGCAACGTCTCTTGTGCTGATGGTTGGATCACCAACAACCATTTCTCATATCGCCGCGGCATTTATACGTGGCGGTCGTCCTGTACGCGATGAAGAAGTTATGATAAAAAGATAATATTAAAAATTATAGTAAAAAATCTTATTAAATCTTATTAAATATGTATCTTCAGGCTTAATAGGTCTGAACTGTCCATATTTTCGCAGCCGCTTATCCAGCCTCATAAAAAATATGTAATCCGGCTGCCTCCGCTCTGGGTATCTACGAGCATAAAGTCTCGCAGTTTCTCGTAGTCGTCGCCCGCACTCAATGTATAGTACAAACATGTCATACATCTCACTATTTGTAAAATTGTGAGCCATGTTATCCGNACGCTCTTTCACTTTACGAAACACACGAGATCGACACGAGAAACCGAATAAACAATTTAGCAGGATGAAGAAACAATTGAATAGAAACAGTGAAGNTAACAATTGAAAATCGACAGAATACAACCAGATAAGTCTCTTTTACTTCCGCGGGAGATTATGAAAGTTTATGCTTTAAAATACCCAGAGCAGAAGCTACATATTACTAAGTAACATATTTTCATAACATGGCTCACAATTTTACTAATAGTAAGATGTACGACATATTCGTACTATATATTAAGTGCGGACGACGATTGCGAGAATCTGCGAAACTTTGCTCATAGATATCCAGAGCGGAGGCAGCCAGATTACAGAATTTTTATGAGTCTGAACTCGCGGATGCGAAAATATGGCCAATTCAGACCTATTAAGACTTGTAGGTACATATTTATTAATAAGATTTTATAATAATACAATTTTATCTTTAAATATTTTTTTATCGTAACTTCATCGCGTATAGGACGACCGCCGCGTATAAATGTCGAAGCGATTCAAGAAATGATTGCTGGTGATCCAATCACCAGTACAAGAATCGTCACGCAATATCAAGGAGTTAGCCAGGCCTCGGTATGTACATACACGGAGAGAATTTTCCGTTATATTTTGCCGTAAAATTCACTACAAATTTTAACATGTTTGGTGATAAGAATAAGATAACTAGACAACTACATAAAAATCCGCTTCTTAAAAAAGACATGTTATTTATTCTCGCAATATCTCGAAGTGTATTGTTGCCTCTTTTCCGCGATGCCGATTAGTTGTTGGTTGTGAAGCATTTCGTACGCGGTGACTTGCTTCATTGGTGTCATCTGTAGTTGTCAAATCATAGCTGTCAAATCATGCTATCATTGGCCGCATTCAGCGCACGGAACAGTTGCGGGATCGCTCCCTCTCTCAGCGCTTTTTTCCACTGAATAGTTTGTTGAGCGCTCGATACTAAGCAACATATGATCGAAGTGTATTAAAGTTATAACGTTACAAATATGAATATATTTTTACAATTTGCGGCTGATGACGGGCTAAATATAAATATTGTACGTAATATTGTCGATAATGTTATTCACCCATTGCCCGAAAATAACCTATATCCTAGACAACGTCAAGCTGCAAAGACGCGAAATGTGGAATATTTTGAGTTAACAATTCCGACATATACGAACGATCAATTTAAAGAACACTTTAGAATGATTCGAAGAACTTTTGAGGTACATAATTTTTCCTGTAATGCAATTATATGTATATATAATGCAGTACACAATTATTCTTTCATTTTACTGTTTTTATTTAGATATTGCTGAACGTAGTTGGAAATCATATGCAAAACGATCAACTAAATGTCAATATCCCTCTGAATAAGAAATTATTATTTACTATATGGTTGTTAAGTAAGCCCGAGTCTTTTCTGGCTGTTGGTGATCGATTTGATATTCCAACTAGCACGGGACATGGCATATTTAAATCAATAGTATTCTGTTTTAGCAGAATTAATGCCACAATATGTTCAGTGGCCAAATGCTGCACAACGAGCTATTTCATCGCAAGTGAGAATTTTAACATGTTTTACATGAATTTAATTTCATTAAGATTTATTTATGGACATATTATAGGTATTCACAGAACGTTCACGTGGCATACAAAATGTCGTGGGGGCAATTGATGGATGCCATATACCAATAAAGCAGCCACTTAGAAATGCAAATGATTATTTCAACAGAAAACAATTTCATTCGATAATATTACAAGGTATAAAGATAAAGCATTATTTTCAAATTTTACGCAATCCATAAAAAATATATTTATTAAATTAAGAAACCAATTTTTTACAGGAACTTGCGATCATTCTGCACGATTTATCGATGTGTTCATTGGAATGCCAGGAAGAATGCACGACGCACGCGCGTTCAGAAACAGTACATTGTTTCAAAGATTGACGGATAGGGAGAATCCACTTCTTACACATGAGCATTTAATTGGAGACAGTGCATACCCATTAATGTATAATTTAATAACCCCATTTCGAGATAATGGGCATCTTTCTGCAGCTCAGATCCGCTATAATACCAGATTAAGTTCTATTCGCTCAATTATAGAGCAAGCATTTGGATTACTTAAAGCAAAATTTAGACGTCTAAAATATTTAGATATTTCTGAGGCAGACTTTGGAAACACAATTATTGCGTGTACATGCATGCTCCACAATTTTATAATTGACAATGGAGAAATAGAAGACTATAATGAAAGAATAAGAATTGATGATGACGATGCTCTTGCAATCAATGTATATGCAGTCGAAGATAGGTTTCAGATGCATGAAGCAATGGAAAAGAGGAATGCTATTGTAGCTAATTTATAAATTTACAAACAAGTAATTTGTAAGAATAAACCGTTTAGTTTTAATAAATAAAATTTTTTAAAATCCTAAATCTAAACCTTATTTTAATAGTAGAAAACCTTATTTTTAGTAGTAGAAAACCTTATTTTTAATAATAGAAAACCTTATTTTTAATAGTAGAAAATCTTATTTTTACATTTTTTCTATCAATTTCTTTAAAAGCTCGTTTCTTTCTTGCTGAATTTTGTTATTGTCATCGATGCTTTTTTTCAAATCAGCTATCATTTTAACTCGCTCATTTTCCACCACAAGTAATTGTTTTCGCAGATCATATGTCTCTTTTGAAGTAATTTTTTTTCGTCGTCGACTTGACAGATTAATACGTTCAGAAGAATTTGGAAGAGCAGATTCAGTTTCGCTGAAAGAATGTTCTGCTGCTACACTAGAAGAAGAAGAGTAAGAGGAAGAGTAAGAAGAATTCATAACATTTTCTTCGATAAACGAATTCCCTGTGAACGTTGAATCGAAGAAATCTGAAGAATGTGTTAAAGTCCTCATCAATACAGGTGTGGATGTTCTTGATGGTGTATGACACACATACCTTGTCAATGCAGGAGATAGCACCCTTACAGGCGATGGACAAGTTGACAGTCTTGATAGTCCAGGAGAAGCAATTAATCTTGTTGAAGGAGATGCAATGGATACTTGAGAAGGAGACAATACTGTTGACGTAGCAGATGATGAATACTGTGTTGTAGCTACAGCAGAATCCATAGAAGAAATTGTCTGTCCAAAATTTATTGTCCGGTCATCAACGAATATTTCTTCAAAAATATCATAATATTCCCATGTTATTCGTCCGCGTCCCGTTGAACTTTTTCGGTTATTGTCTTTTATTGTTCTAAAAGTTTTTTTCAGATTGCGCAACTTTCGGTCCAGTATATCTTCAATTAAATGCTTATAACCATTTTTGTCCCTTTCTTTTACGATCTCTGTTCACAGGGTTCTTTTTTTGATTTTGGGATCACGGAATTTTTTTTTTCTCTCCTTATACAATTCCAATAATAATTTTGTACCTTTTACTGTCCATTGTTGTTTATTGGATTCCTCTATTGAATCAAGTATATCTGAAACATGAAATATATTTTACAATGTAACTAAATGTTAATGACAAAGTCAATTGTGATGTCAAGAACTATATTTTAATCAATTTACTGTTTGCGATATGTCCACTACAATTTTCTGTCAAAGTGTCATTATTAGAACCGGCAACTTCAAAACAATGTAGCGCCGATGTAGCGTAAAAATTTTTGCTCAAAAAAATGGCGTCCGCTACCGTAACCATTACTCCAACATACACTGAACAGCTGTTCGCTCGTCGCTCGTCGCTCGTCGCTCGTCGCTCGTCGCTCGTCGCTCGTCGCTCGTCGCTCGTCGCTTGTCGCTACCGTGAAAAGGTACCTTTAGTGACGTGTGGTATTTAAGCTACAACCGGTTCGGGGCTGCACGGCTGAAGTTCCGGCTCACAAAAAATTTATCGCTTAATTCGCGAAACTACGATTAAAGCGGATTCATAATCAATACGTCAAAAAAGCATTAAAGCGGATAAATACATATCGTATTAAAATTATATTCAAAACTATTCGTTTGAATTCGAAAATTACGAACAAAAATACATTTATCGCTCAATATGCGAAACTACGATTAAAGCGGATTTATAATATATCTGCTTTTGGTGTATATTAAACGAATAAAATAAATTGTACATAAACCTGATATTAAAACGAATTAAAACGGATGGATTCTTAATTCTTAACGGATCTTAATTCGTTAAAATGGTATTCATTCGAATGCAGATTCATTACGCATTAAAATGAATTGACCGCTCGCGGATTCAAGTCCCGTCACCGGATTTGAGGATTAAAAACGCATTAATTCGGATTTANTCGCTCGTCGCTCGTCGCTCGTCGCTCGTCGCTCGTCGCTTGTCGCTACCGTGAAAAGGTACCTTTAGTGACGTGTGGTATTTAAGCTACAACCGGTTCGGGGCTGCACGGCTGAAGTTCCGGCTCACAAAAAATTTATCGCTTAATTCGCGAAACTACGATTAAAGCGGATTCATAATCAATACGTCAAAAAAGCATTAAAGCGGATAAATACATATCGTATTAAAATTATATTCAAAACTATTCGTTTGAATTCGAAAATTACGAACAAAAATACATTTATCGCTCAATATGCGAAACTACGATTAAAGCGGATTTATAATATATCTGCTTTTGGTGTATATTAAACGAATAAAATAAATTGTACATAAACCTGATATTAAAACGAATTAAAACGGATGGATTCTTAATTCTTAACGGATCTTAATTCGTTAAAATGGTATTCATTCGAATGCAGATTCATTACGCATTAAAATGAATTGACCGCTCGCGGATTCAAGTCCCGTCACCGGATTTGAGGATTAAAAACGCATTAATTCGGATTTAATTTGAATCCTTTTTAATCCGTTTTAATCGGAATTTTCAGCAGGGTGATGACAGCGGAAAGTAAAGGTTACCAAGTTTGCATTGTCTGGATTCCTTCACACAAAGGTATCACTGGCAACGAGATAGCAGACAGGGCTGCCAAAGAGGATTCAATCAAAGGATCCAAACCTACTTTTAAAATTCCATATACGGACTTATTTATGGAGACTACAGAGAGTCTCTCACGCAGTACCAACAGTTTCCTCTTTAATTCCGCTATCAACAAAGGCAAGATGTACTTCAGCCACTTTTACGACTTTGACGCTGGTCTTCCAACCAAAACTTGGTTTCATAACCTTCGACTTTCTAGAAATGTGATTACAACTATTTCAAGAATTAGAAGTAATCACTACAACTTGAACTTCAGCCTACATCGGAAGAACTTGGTGGACTCCCCGGAATGCAGCTGTAGGGAAGGCATTCAAGACATAAATCATATTGTGTTCTACTGCCCGTTAACAAAGTCTCATTTAAATTCACTGTATCAATATCTCCGAGAAGACTTTCCGTTATGCCCGATAGACATTTTTATTATACTTTAAAACCTAACCCCAAAACTCCGCAGACATATCACAGCTTTTCTGCAGTCATGTAATCTGAACATTTAATCCTTCCGCCCGCCAGTTCTATACTGCATTCGCCATACCGCGGTGAGTGCGTGAAACTAACAAATAATAATAATGGAGGAAGGAGCCGTTCCAAACTCCCTGCAATGATAAGTGAGAATCAACGTCCGTCGATGGACGGAGACGGTAAATAAGCTCGTCGCAGGGACGCCATTTTTGACCCAGTGAGTATGTATTAGTGGCGCGTCGTACTATGGTTGTCATTATGTGTTAGTATCAATGAGTGCCGTGCGTGTTACCAATTTTGAGATTTGTGAGGTATGAATTATTAGGAGGTATAACTTATCAATTTAAACTGTTATAATAATTTAAAGATTTATATTTATAGTATTTAACCTAATTTTTATACAATCTAAACATTAATATTAACCGAAAAATCTAACATTAGACTTTGGCTGATCAGCTGAGTTATTGTCGCCGCCATTTTTGATCCAATTAGCTTGAAGTGTAAGCGACGACCTTATCTACCGTCTCCGTCCATCGACAGACCTTGGTGAGAATCGCATGAGCTTTGAAGCTCGTCTCGAGTGACGGACATTTGCGTGCTGGCGTTCGTGATACAGTCCACAAGTGAATACGTGTATGCAAGCGTACGATAGACGCATCCTTCTGGATTCTTCAACCATTCTTAGTTTATGGTCGTATCAGCTCCAATTTATCCAGGAGTTGGGAACCAGTCAAGCTACATACATACCTGTATGTATGTACACTGATCGGCAGGAATGGTGGTCCCTCAGCGGCTGGTGTGGGTGTGTGACAGCCGAACGCGGCGACGCACACACAGAAGCGCGTACGTGTGTCTCTAGACGCGTGGATCGAGGAGCGAAGGGAAAAAGTAGTGGGGGGCCGTCGCATCTTTATCGCAAGATGCACAATCGAGAGAGAAAGCAATGCAAGACGTGCTGGCGGCTGGCGGTGTCCCTACGGCACCTACGACTGTCTCACCCTCGCCGCTTGAATGCAGGGCGTGCAGGTGAGATAGCTATAGTAACACCGCGTTGTCTCTATACGTATCTCGTTCCTTCTAATACCTCTCGCGCTTTTTTTCTTTAAGAGACACACGTATGTACGCGTTTCGATGTGTGGGGACACCATTCCTGCCGTTCAGTGCACCTGGAGGTAGTAATATCAATAGGGAGCATAAGATATTTTTCTAGACGAGGGGGGTATAAACTGAGAGGTAAGGAGAAATCGGTCGACGGTCATATTGAAAAAAGAAAGATAACTGAACTTCAGAAGTTTTCTTTCTCCTTCCAATATGGTCGCCATCTTGAGTGGTCAACCTTCGTCCCACGTCTCATGTTTCACCCGCGCGCATTTATGCTCCCTGCAGATATTCCTACCTCCATGGTTCTGAATGCACTTATAAATTCGGCTTTATCACGTTCCGTAGGTTTGGAACCAGTGTTGCCAAGTTGGAAGATTTTCCCCCAAATTTGGGGGTTTCTTACTTTCATTGGGGATTTTTTANGGGAATAAAAAGTTTAGGGGAATTTTTAGTGGATTTTTTTGAGGTTGTCCCATTAACGGAAATCTAGAGTGGAACTTGCGGGCCAATCAGAGATATCTTCTACAGTTTTCTCTCTTTCTGTAACTGTGATTGGTCCGCATATTCCGTTATGGGTTCCCGGGCAACAAAACAAAAGCTTACTATAATAGCGATGGTAATAAAATAAACATAATCATCTACAACAGATCGACATATTTGGTTTATATGTTGATTGTGGACATTGTGCTGAAATATATCTTTAAATAATAGTAATCAAATAATGAATAAAAAGAAATATACGCAATCGTACAATAAAGTTTGGGAGAAAGATCCAGAATTAATGTGTACGTATATAATTTAAATTATATATTAATTACTTAATTAACTACATTTAAGATGTTCCTCCCCCAATAAAACAGTATGTGAAATCCACGTTATTGACACGTAAGACAAACGTGGATTCCATCTGGCAATAATGTGGATTTCACGTATTCTTTTATTGGGGTCATTGATATATCTCATCAATTACATTGATCAAGACTACAGATCACTAATAAACCTTACCCAAACAGCACACAATATTTATAAAATATGTACAAAATATTTATAATAATTATTTGAATATTTTATAAGTATTTATCAAAATATTTCATAAATATTTTTGGAATCATAGATTGAACTAATGATAAATATTTATTATTAATATTATAAAAATGTTTATCGTAAATATTATGGTACATATTATTAAATATTTATCAAGGCATTATGATAAAGATT
>JAJVSH010000086.1:365748-382947 GCA_021460005.1 Tetramorium alpestre | reverse complement strand
ATTTCTATCATTAGTTTATTATTACTTTCTACTACTGTTTTTATTTGATCTGTATTTCCCTGGATGATTTTATCCACACATTTATCAAAGATTTGAGAGAATGATTGACGTTTCTTTGATTGTAAAGGATGTGTCGCAATATGCAGTTTTTCTTTTTTTATTACTTATTTCTGTTTTCTTTGGTTCAGTCTTGTTATTACTATTAAACTTATTTGAATTTATCGCATTAGTATTGCCACTGCTAATATTGGTATCCTTATCAGTAGTATTGTCTTTATCAATAATAGTATTGTCAAGAGTGNTATTATTAGTATTATCAATAATAATATTAGCATTTTTGTGAATTTTGTTGCTATTATCATTGATATTATCTACAACATCAATGTCGATATTCGTTGAATTTCGAATCCTGTCAGGCATCACTCCAATGTCATGTGAAGTACTAGACATTGCTCCATCAAATGGACCCGGTAAATTATCATACATTTCTAAATCTATAATATTTGATGATTCAGTCTTATTATTCTCACTTTGTCTAATATTTATTGAATCTACTCCTGCTTGAATACTAGTTGGTCTATGTCCAAAGATTTCCTTTAAATCATTAAAATAAGGAAATTTTACTTTGTTCCAGCACCACTTTGTGAAAGTGCACGACGAGCATTATTGTAGCTTTCTAAAATGATAAAAATAAGATTTAAGATATACATAAAAAATTATAATAATAATTTAATGCTAACATTAATTTATTTACACACGTGTATGTGTGTGTGTGCGTGTGCGTGTGCGTGTTCGTGCGCGTGCGCGTGCGCGTGCGCGTGCGCGTGTGTGTGTGTGTGTGTGCGTGCACGCGTATACATACATACAAACACACATGTGAAAAGCCATATACAGTCAAAACTTACGTTTCAAACTTTTATATTTTATTTGTATTTGTTTTGCATCTCTTGTTATCCCATTTTTATTTAGATCTTTTTCCAGTGATTTAAAAATATCAGCTGTTCTGAACTTTTTGCTGTCCATTAGATCAGCAATTTGTTTTTCTTTTAATAACCTCAAAAGAGTTATAATCTCGTGATGTAACCAAACATTTCGGGGCGTCGATCCATTTTTATCTAAAAATCAATAAAAATAACTAATCATTATGATTATTCACTTCAAATAATTTTAATTAACTTATCAACTATCTTATCACATTATTTAATTGCTTGCCTTCTTTTTTGCATGTGCCAAATGATAACATTAAAGAGAAACATATGTTGATAACACTTATTACATTTCAGTCCGAAGCGTTTACACTACACATACCCTACTTCCAGTTCGCTCTATTCCTATTGGAAAACAGGATTGAAGTGAAATGGAATCGACCCCGTTTACACCCAAGAAATCACTTCACTTCAGAGTGAACCGGGATTGGACGGCTGGGTGTAAACTAGGTCTATGAGAGTATCGTTTTTCATAAGCGAGCAGATTATTGAGTGCAGTGGTCAAGCCGCTTGCAAATTCGGTGATAAACTCATAATTCTTCCACTGTATCTGATTAGTGCGATCATTTGGTGCATTAGTTTAACGAGCGTGCTGGCAAAATCTCGATCGAGATAATGGTCGAGGCGGCGGCTTCGGCCGCGCATGGCGATGCGGGCGGGGGATCCCCATTCCCACGATTCCTCTCCTTCACTGTTGTCCTCTCCTGTCGTAATGGAAATTCCTTCTAGGATATATAAGAACTCTAGTAAAAAGGACAGTTCTGCGATTATCTCTATCTCCAAGGAAAAATTCGAGGCGTTTGAACTAACTATGGCGAGTGCAGCGAACCGAAGAGAGTGCAAAAGAGGAGAGGGGACACGTTCCCGTGACCCTTCTCAAATTTCGAAACGCAGCAACAAGTCAGTTTTCAGTGATATCGCGGATTCTCTTGCATCAAATGGTAGCTTTAAAGACAATGATGTGGATATCGAAAAAGAAAACAGAAACATCTCGCACAAACGTGCAGCGTGCGACAAAGAGAAGGTTAGTACAACGGATAAAAATGATCGCAAAAAAAATCCTTCCAAGAGACGTCTGAAATCTTCTCTCTCCACTGCTGCCAGCGATGACGGCCCAATGGAACGAGATTCTTCGAACAATCAACGGTCAACTCAAGGTAACACTAACCAATTCGTGATTGTCGGCAATGATTCACAAAAGAAACGATCTTGACAATAATAACAAGTCAAGTCAAATCAAAACGAAACGGCTAAATATAGATATTCGGTATCCGACAAAGCACCATATGTCGTGTATGTACATATATGCTGAAAGGCAGGATGCGACTATCCATCCTCACCATATAACTAAGCTTTTACGGACTATTACGGACATATCAAGGGACAGTAATATGATTTTAGAAGTCAAAAAGAACGGCAAAGGTAAGGTCTTGGCGGAATTTAATTCTGCGGCGGCTGCTAATCATTTGGCAGATTCGCAGATTCTACTTGCGCATAAACTTAAAGCCTTCATACCAGCGTATCGTACGCTTAGTTAGTGTGATCAAAGGAGTTCCAATCGATCTTGATGAGACCTCAATTCGCAATGCAATTGTGTCACAATCCAGAATTCTCGAGGTTCAAAGACTTAATCGTCGTATTCGAGTTAATAGGGAATTGCAATTATCTCCTTCTATGTCCGTATGTGTGAAATTCGCAGGACAATATTTTCCTAAGTATGTATTTCTATATAAAGTCAAACATGAAGTCACACTGTATGTTTCGAGAACTAAAACCTGTTTCAAATGCTATAGAGTTGGACATATCAGCACCAACTGTCGTGGCAGAGCAAGATGTCTCTGGCAAGGAAAGGCATGACAATCAGGATGAATGTCCTAGAAAAGGGCAACCACTTTGCTGCATCAACTGTAAAGAAGAACATACGGCGATCTTGCAAAATTGCCCAGCCATAACACAGCACAAGATGATTGCAACACTTGCAGCGAGAGAAAATATTCTCATAGTGGAAGCACGTAAGAAAATAAGTTTAAATTCTTCTTTCCCCCTTCCTATCCACCCACTGGCTTATCTCAAGATCCCCGTCTAGATTTCATTAATTTTCCACTAATGAAAACAGCTTCTTCAGTAAAGCAGGATTCAGCTACCTATAGGGATGTTCAATCGAGGCATTCGAAATATCAAGTCTTACCCCAACCTAATATCGATTTTCAGCATAACAATAGTTTCGAAATTCTTCGTGATATTCCAGATGATTATATCTATCCTCGTTCATATGCTTCCGTTTTCAAATCAGAGTAATGCTAATTCCTTATCTCATAATTCTTTTAACAAACCTACTCGTGGGCAAAATCGTCTGACGCTTTCTAATTCAAATGAATACCGTCGAAGTCATAATTCTACTAATAATATTTTCAACAGTTGTGATTATGAGTCTATGCTTATCTCCCCCAATGGCAGAACCCCGTTCGTTTCCGCTGACAACGGAGTGGTACTGTCATACACTCCACATTCCTGTATTTCCTTCCCCTCACAAACAGAATCTCATGTCACGACATGTGCAGCAACAATCTCCTCCTCCACTCTCTACACCCTCCTCTTCCTCTCTCTCAGCATCTATGTCAAATATCTACAAAGATATTCTAGAATTCCTTTCTAAAGAACTCTTTTCTCTCCTTATTAAGGGAAACATGCAAGAGATCTTAGGCTGCTCGATGGCATTCGCAATCAAATTGTTTAATTCGCATTCTTTTCCTGACTGTTCTCATAACAAAGCAAACACGTCAAGCGATGTCCTCTCACAAATTCTTGATTCTGATTCTAGCATTCACAATCCGCAGAATGCTTCCATCTAAGATCAACAGTCAAATTGCAAAAGGGGCGGGCCTGAGAATTCTCTAGTGGAATTGTCAAGGGGCCCGAAGCAAAATTCCTATTATTCAATTTATTTCCAGAGAGTTATACATCATTTGTTTGCAGAAGACTTTATTGTCGGATATATCTCAATTTCACATCAAAAACTTCAATGTTGTGCGCAGTGATGCAATCCAAGTTGGCTATCAAAGAATTTGCATTCTCGTTAATAAGACATTGGCATATTCGGAGGTAGATATAAAGAATACAATTGTCCTCACCCTTCTCTAGAATTCCAGGCAATCTCATTAAAAATGAAATCAGTATCTCTGCTTCTCATTAATCTTTATAGACATCCGTCGATTAGAACTCCCGCGTACGTTTGGAACAGTCTCTTAGAATTCTGCGTCACATTTCCGCATTTCTTAATCGTGGGGGACCTTAACGCTCACCACACGAACTGGTTTAACGAATACGACGATAATTCAGAAAAAACCATCAATCAAATTATCGAAGCCTATGGACTCATTATCCTCAATGATGCTTCACGAACATTATTTCCTAATATGAACCACGCATGCAAATATTGTTATCGATTTGGTGTTGGCCTCAGCTAATTTAGCCCCTTATTGTTTAACTAAAACCCTCGACGATTGTCTGGATAGCGACCATTTTCCATTTCTCACTCGTATAGGTGGAAGCTTTCTGCCACATAAAAAGTTCATCTACAAATTTAATCTTAAAGCAAGTCAATTGGCAAATTTTAACAAACTATGCAACTCATATCCTGCTCCGCCTAATTTTAACGTGACGACTCTGTGAGCTCCTTATCTGCTTCTGAGCCATATAATACACTGATAGAGCATGTGAAATCTCTAATTTAGAATTTTATCCCAGATAAGGCCAGAAATCCGAGGACGTGTCCAAACAAAAAAAGTCAAGGCGATGCACCCCCTTGGTGGGATGACGAGTGCCAGGAGGCAGTCGAAGAGAGGAAGGTAGCCCTCCAGTAATACGTAAAGGCTCCTACACGCAATAATCTGGATCATTACAATATGATCAGAACAAAATGTGCTAATACTCTAAGCAAGCGGAAAAGAGCAGGATGGAGGGAATTTTGCGACTCCTTTAACCACAAAACACCTACTTTTCAAATTTGGTCGTTGATAAAGAGATTCAAAAACAGAAAATTTAACATTCAAAAATATTTCTCGGACCTAGCACAGGAAATAAGCCTTAGTAACATTGCCATAGAAAAATTATGTCCTCAATCCTGTTTATTCGATTACGGATTCGATCTTGCAACCATGCAAGAGGCGGATAATAAGAATAATCACATTTGCAGTGAGCTAAATAACATCTTCACAAGGCAGGAGATTGATTTCGCTATCAAGAATTTAAAACCTAATGCATCACCGGGTTTGGATCAAATTAATCAAGAAATTATACCTAAATTCTCGGATACCCAGATTGACCTCCTTTTGTTGATCTTTAATAAAATTTTCACAGAAGGAATCATCCCAAAATTGTGAAAGCAGACACTGATTCCCAAACCATCGGGAACTGGTATGAGACCAATCTCTTTATTATCTTGTTTCTTAAAAATTTTTGAAAAGATAACACAGCTCCACAAAAAAAATCGAAATTTTGTTTGTGGGGACCTGACCCACCTTACTATATATAATCGAGCATGCTGAAACCGAGTCCGGAGCCCAAATAATCCCATCACGTCAGGTTTTTTTCCTAACCTCAAAAAATAGGCTAAAAATCATAAAATTCAATATAAACCTAAACAAAATCCCATAATCACATATCCCATCATCCCCACAACCCCATAACCTTAAAATCCCATAACCAAATAATCGAATAATCGTGTGGCCACGATTCTAAGATCCATGTATTTTTGCCACAAAACCTACATTCTGCCGAACCCAGGAACAACGACGTGGACGTAGCAAGCTTCTGTTCCGTTTGGGGTGCTTTATTTACGTGAGATCCTCTCGCCTCTTACATTACGGGGTGCTTTATTTTTGTGAGGTCCCCTCGCCTCTCACGAGTAACAAAAGTTGAATAAATAGATAAAAATAAGAATTAAAATAGAGGATAGTGATATCAAATTTTATCCATCGTTTCTTGATCGTTTATGATAACCGCAAACAAAATTTCGATTTTTTTTGTGGAGCTGTGTAATTTATCAAAGATTACTTTAATTTACCGAGACCAATTGTATTATTCCAGAGTTTCAACAACGGTTTTCAGAATGGTCACTCTTGTTCTGACAATATTATTTATCTGTCAAGTTCTATCCATTCTAGCTTCATACAGAAGAAGGTAGTAGTCTGTGCGATCATTGACATTCGGGCATTCGACAACATCATTCCTCAAATCCTTCAGGAGGACCTGGTGGAAATTGGTGTTCCAGCGTATGTCAGGAAGTTCATTGCTAATGTGATACTGGAAAGAGATGCTCACTTTATAGTCAACGGTGAACTTAAAGGACCTTTCAAAATTCGCAAAGGTATGCCTCAAGGTTCTATTTTGAGTCCACTCCTTTCCAATTTATATCTTAGAAAAATAGGACAGTATATGGGACACAATGTGCACATTTTACGATATGCTGATGATTTAGTGGTTTTCTCAGCTAGCCATAATGTGGAGTTGGCATCCGAAAGACTTCAAACAACATTGGACAACATTTCTTCCTTTCTTGTCAATAGAGGGTTGGCAATTTCCCCATCGAAATCGCAAATCATTATGTTTAATAGAAAGAGAGCTAACTTGACTTGGAATAACGCTATTGTGATCCAAGGGGATCCGGTTCCAAGAGTTACATCTACGCGATTCCTGGGTCTTATTTTTGATGAACATCTCACAGGTAAAGCACATTTTCAATACCTCACTCTTAAATGTAGGAAGTTGGCAGACATCATTAATATGTTAGCAGGAGTAAAATGGGGTTCCCATCCCTCCATATATGTAATACTCCTATATTGCCAGTCCGCGTAAGCGGGCGTGCAAAAACATCACGGTGCAGACGATATCGTCCTCTTCGTCTGGCAATGTACTTTGTTCACAATGCGTATGTGCGGTGCGTCTGCGCGTTTTCTCTAAAAGAGAGAGTGGGGATTGTACCCCTCGCTCCTCTGCTTTCCTTTAACCTTACGTGTTTTAACGCGAGTGAGAGGTCCTTAAAGTAGTCTCGCACGTTGCATTTTGAACGCGAGTTAGAAGCTAGAGCCATACACCGCGTAGCGCCTCGAACTATGCTGCGGGCGCGCGCGCGATGTAGCGACAGGCCGCCACAAATGTTTCAGAAAATACATCATAAAAATTATGTTTCATTATAAAATAATAATAAACTTCACACAATTATCATTAATTACTCTTTTTTTAATTGTTAAAATTATATAAATTAATTATTTATTAAAAATTTTTATTTTAATAAATTTTTATTATACTTGATATTTTTTATATGATACAGCTAAAAACATTTTATTTATATGTGTAAACTATGAAAAGTTTTAGATTCCGTTTTGAAAAAAATTCATGCTTCGTTTTTTTCTTTGTAAATATTTAAACAAAATGTTCCAAAAACATTTGTATTCGAGCATAAATGATGATAAAAACATATAGTATACTTCTGTAACATTCGTTCAATATTTGGATCCTAAATCTTTAAACTTAGAATTTTTCGAAATGTTAGATGTTTGGAATCAAATAATAAACATATTTAGACTTATATATAATTATACATAAAGCTGAAAGACATCCAGATATAATTATACATAAAATATCGTGGACATTATATATAAGTATGCATATGTTCACTTATATATGATTCTACTACAGCAAACACTTCATTTATACACAAATATACAGGGTGTTCTGTATGAAAGTTAACAGCCGGAAAGGGGGGGTAAATTGGATCAAACCGAGAAGAAAAGTCCTATACCATTTTACAAAATTTACAATAGTTATTGAGTTATTCATTGTTAAAAATCGGGAGAAGGGATAGACAGCGCGGTGCGCGAGACGTGAGAGCGGCATGAAAGCGGCAATGGCAGCAGGAGCAGCGAGCCCCCGCCCACGTCTCCCGCACCGCTCTGTCTATCCCTTCTTCCGATTTTTAACAATGAATAACTCAATAACTATTGCGAATTTTGTAAAATGGTATAGGACTTTTCTTCTCGAGTTGATCCAATCCACCCCTAATTTCCGAGTTGTTAACTTTCATACCGGACACCTTGTATATAATGTTCCATACATCATCATATATAATTATATATATTTATGCACAGTTGTGTAGAATACTATATAATTATATTCAATTCTGCATAACTATATATAAGAAATTTTTTACTGGGATCGGTTTAATGGTAACTCACATTTGGTTCTTAAGTTATCAAGAGTGCAATACAGAGCACTTAGAATAGCTTTAGGGCTCAGAATATCGACTCCAATTAATGTATTGCTTAGTGAGGCTAGAGAACTCACCATTAAAGATAGAACTGCGTTTCTGACGTCTAAATTTATTTTTAGGTCTCTTGCCAGGAGCGAATCCCTACCTATTAGGTACTTAACGCAGCTGTTGCTTTCTGTAAAATCATACGCGAATAAAATCAAGATTATGAAAGATTTCCCGATGTTCAAATCATTTAATTTAGCGAAACATTACAGTAAAATTACTTTCAGGTTAATGGTCCTACCTAAATCTGATCTTCACTTCCTCGTACTTTCTCTCCGAAAGTAGATATTTCTTTGAATAAAACTGCCAAAAAAGATTATCATCCTCTATTAATACAATCGCTCTTCTCTGATCTTAAGTCTTCATTACCGGCAAATCATGTTGCTGTCTATACGGACGGCTCCAAAAATTCAAACTCTGGATCAGTGGGAGCAGGTGTATATTTCCCATCCTTTAACAAATTCCTTTTTTTCCAAGCTTCCTCTTGAATCTTCAATATTCTCTGCGGAAGCCTGGGCAATATTGCAAGCAATTTATGTCGCAACAGATTTTAAATGAGACCAAACTGTAATTTTCACAGATTCTCTAAGCGTTGCGAGGGCAATTTCAAGTCATGCTAATGACTTTACTTATTTAATCTGCAAGATCAAGAGGGCGTTGAGGAGAGTGAGTCCCAGATGCGCACAGTGTAAAGCGGACACCACCAATCAAATTATATAAATTTATCCTAAACCTACCTAACTAAGGAATCTGATTGGTGATGTCCGTTTTACACTGTGCGCATCTGAGATGTTCCCGTTGAGGATAGCGAAAAATAAAGGTTATCAAGTTTGCATGGTCTGGATCCCATCACACAAAGGTATCGCTGGCAATGAGATAGTAGACAGGACTGCCAAAGAGGCTTCAATCAAAGGATCCAAGCTTGCTTTTAAAATTCCTTATACGGACTTATTTTTGAAGGCTAAAGAGAGTCTCTCATGTAGCACCAACAGTTTCCTCTTTAATACCGCCATCAACAAAGGCAAGATGTATTACAACCACTTCTACGACTTTGACACCGGTCTTCCAGCCAAAACTTGGTTTCATAAACTTCGACTTTCTAGAATGTGATTACAATTATTTCAAGAATTAGAAGCAACCAACACATCTTGAACTTCAGCCTACACCGGAAGAACTTGGTGGATTCCCCGGAATGCAGCTGTGAGGAAGGCATTCAAGATATAAATCATATCGTGTTCTACTGTCCGTTAACGACTCATTCAAATTCATTGTATCAGTGTCTTCGCGAAGACTTTCCATTATGCCCGATAGACATTTTTACTTTTTTTTTTTTGGGTGTGTTTAACGTGCCTCAGCCTGACCCGAGTCTTTTGCGGCTATTAGGCACTCCTTCCTAATTTATCAGTCGTACAATTTTCTCCTCTTAGACATTTTTATATATACTTCTATACTTCAAAACCTAACTCCAAAACTCTGCAGACATATCATTGCTTTTCTGCAGTCATGTAATTTGAACATTTAACCCTCCCGCCCGCCAGTTCTTTACTTCAACCGCCACGCCGCGGTGAGAGTGTGAAACTATCAAATAATAATAGAGTAAGGCGCTGCTCCAATCTCCCTGCAATGATAAACAGTTCAACTACATAAAGCTTTGTTCATGATCGTATCAGCTCCGATACGATCTGCTATAGCATGATACCACTGCTATAGCATGATGGTATTCTTCCATCATGTGCTATAGGAGCTGGGAACCAATAAATTACCTGAACCTGCATATATTGGCTCGTTCGAAAAATACATTTGCTTTAATAAATAATTATAAATGGCAATTTTATATGAAAAATAGCTTTCAGTTAGATTTCGCTGAAATTAAAATGTTATTCCCACACCTTTCTGATAGAAAATGTCAATGAGCACATCCTCCTGAAAGCAATTGTTTAGAAGCTACAAAGCTTCAAAGTCTCAATATTAGGATTTGGAGGTGAAGCTAACATACTGCTTAGAAGTTTAGTTTTGTTTAAGTAAATGCATATATGTGATGATTAAAGAATGTATAATTCGGCATCTGTGTATATATACACATTATACATTTGGCGGAAACTTCTAAGCAGTATGTTAGCTTCATTTCCAAATCCTGATATTGAGACTTTGAAGCTTTGTAATTCCTAAATGTTTTTAGGAAGTTGGGCTCATTGACACTTTTTATCAGGAAAGTGTGGGCAATAACATATTTTAATTTCAGCGAAATCTAACTAAAAGCCAATTTCCATATAAAATGTGCGGAGTCTTTTGAACAATATAATAATATTGCAATATTTTTCTCATTAACTTACATTTATTATACACTTTTTAAAATCTATTTTTATATAAAAATATTACACTTTGTCTAGCTATTTTTTTTAACTAATGTGTGCATTTGATTGTTTTATTTCTTTTAAAAAGGTGATTTTTTTATTAGATGAGATTAACAAGTAGATCTATAAATATATAAATTTGAAGAATGTTTTCAATAATTATTTAAAACTTAAACTTAAAAGAAATTCGTATTGATCTTTTTAATGGAGATTTGTTAAGCTTTATGAAAATACAATAAAACAATAAAATTTGTAAGAATATTTATCAGTTTTATTTAAAAAAAAAACTACAAACGAATAAATAATACTGACTCTTTTTTACAGAAAATTGATGATAATATACTGAATAATAGAACAATTATTAACAGTGATCATTGATTCTACGAATTATTAAAACCAATTTTTTTAAATTAACAGTTTTAAATATCAGTCTGTAAAGAAATGATTGAATAATATTAAGAATATAAAAGAAAATTTGAGACTTAATAATTTAATGTTTCCTACATAAAAAGGAAGTACAAAATATGATCAAGTTACATTATTTTCTTTTATCACAAAAGTAGTACCAAGAAAGTTAGATTCGATTATTCTTATCATAAAACACACCTATTACATGATTTAACAAGCAAATTTTGAAAAATGCTTCTAGAAATTACATTAATGATTAATATCAAAATTTTTTTGCTTGAAATTAATGTAACAATATTTTATAAGAATTTTATAAAAAACATTATATTTAGAAATATCCAAAAAATGCAAGATTCAATTATCAAATAAAAGTGTGTTTAACATTTCATAATTTTATTTTTATAATATATGTAAAATTATAAGATTACTTTCACATCATTGTTCACAGTTGAATAATAGATTCCTGTTACTTTTTTTTATGTTTTTGTCACACAAATATTGCTGACATTTGATTAGTTGATTTAAATATTTTAATTTTTATTGTATGCAGCTATTATTATAAATTATAATAAATTTGATATTTTGATAATCAAATCTTGTATTGCTAAATGCTTTAATTTGTAGAATTTCAAATTCAAAATATTCATTCAAAAATTAAATTTATTCGGTGGATCATCTGTCATATTAAATTCAATCTGTCCATTCTCATCAACTTTAGAAGTAAGAACTCCCTCTCCTTCATCCTAAAAAAAATTTTATTTATTAAAAAAGGAATACAAATATTGTTATTAAATTAAAAATATGAATATAGATCAATTTAAATAAAATTATAATTTTATTATATGTAAATAAAATTATAATTTTATTTATAAAGATTTGCCTATTTAAATAAAATATAAAACTATCTGCGAGAAAAACAGAGCTCTTCTAGATTATCCTTAATTTATGAACATAAAACAAATGTACAAACCTTTTGAGAAAAAAACGCATCGAGTATTGCCATAGATTTCTGATAAACTTGCTCATTCTGATGATGTTGAAGAGCTTCTATTTTATCTAATCCTCCAGCTTCTTCGATCATAATGGCAACTCTATCCATTTGTCCTATTTTTTCTGCAGCATGCAAAATATTAGTTAAACCATCTAAGACAACAATGATAACACTCCAGTCCTTAGCCTCCAACAAATTACAAAAAGGTGGCAATGCACCAGCTCCCACTAATGTAATTAAATGTTGAATTGTTCCTCCTGTTGTCAAGTTAGTTATAGCCCATGCAACCTCTTTTTGTGCCTTATAATCTCCCTAAAACATATGGATATATTTATCTACAAATTTTATAAAATTTAAAATAAATTTTTGATCGATTCTTGCGCGTATGCATAATACTTACATTCCGAAGCACTTCTATCAACAGTGGTAACAGATCAGCACTTATCACACTTTGGATTTGGTCCGAGTTACCAGCCAGAATATTACTGACTGTCCAAGCTGCTTCTTTCACAATGTTAGCACGCTGATGTCGCAACAAGGCACCAAGATGTATCAATCCTCCTGCATGAATTACAGCATCCGTTTGAACATCGTCGCCCGTTACTATGTTTCCAACTGTACGTAATGCTGGAGTAAGAATAGTTCCTTCCTGTGACGTTAGCAACTGTACGAGTTTCGGTATAATGCCAGTTTCTAATATCGCTTGTATTTTTTCATTGGCTCCATCAGTTAAATAAGAGAGTGCCCAGCAGGTATCGGCTGGAACAAATAGTAACATAAATATTTCTGATTCAAAATAAATTATGTAATGTAAAAAATAGTGATAACTATTGATAAAACGTGAATATCTTACCAAGCACATCTTGATCCGTATAACTAAGCAGACGATTAAATATTGGTAGAACAGGTTTTATTAATTCAAAGGGTGGAGGTGGATTCTTATTTCGACATAAATTAGATAAGGTCCAAACGATGTTGCGCATGAATACTATCTGTGGATTTCATTATTATCATTGGAATATTGTCTACTTATTAGACAAAAACATAGTTTTATAAAGCGCTTTTGTAAAATAGTAACATTATATTTTTTCAGTAAATACATCATTATTACTTTAATTTGTTAAAAGACATAATACAATATAAAAACGTGAGCGTTTTTAATTAATAAGAAAAGGACTTCCAGGTGTATTTTTCTGATTTTAATAAGACTTGATAGATTTGTAAAGAGTAAAAATATTCGATAAATATTTTTTTTTATCTACAATCAAACATTAAGGAATGAAATCAGCTTATAAAAATCGGCCAAATTTCGTTTTTCAGCAATAACTTCTGAATGAAGTATGATAGTGTAATTTTGTAAACCTACAAAATTCCAAAATTCTATTGATATAAAAATTAATTATTTATTATTTTACCAATTTTTGAGGATTGATTTTATCCTTTAATTCATATATGATTGCAGAAATAAAAAAAATACTTATCGAATATTTTTTCAACCCTCTTTATAAACTTACGTTTTACTTTATAAACTTAAGTTTTATTGAAATTAGAGAGAAACATCTGAAAGTCTTTTCTTGTAAAATAAATGTAAATATTAATTTTTATATTAAATAAAGGACAAAAAGAAAATTCAAGAAAAAGAAATTTTTATTTCAATATGAATTTCAATTCATTCACATTCAATATGAATTTCATATTTCAATTTTAATATTTCATATCTCAAATAATTCAGTCAATAAATGTGAAAAGCTATGATCTCAAACGAAACAAATATTGAAGAAATAATTTATTGCAAATATTTTTAAACTTTAATCAGAATTAACTTCTCTCAAAAGGTTAAAATATTTGAGGTTTTTCTTATCAAAATATTTACAATAAATTACTTTTTAATATATAATATGAATTATTGTTTTACTCTGAGTTTTCTATAATTTTATTTGTTCTTTTTGAGTAATTATTTTTAACACTTTTCAGGAACATTGATAAGAAATCCAGTTTGTCAATGTTAATTATACAATCTTTAATATACACAATACTCAATAATTCTCTCATTTTTACTTTATTCTTTTAAATTATTTAAGTTAATTAAAAAAATAGCATTAAAGATATTATTTCAATGTTTTAAACTGATTTCAACATAGTCTGATATCATCTTTACCTTCTTGCAATGAAAATAAAAATTTTATTTATATATAAAAATTATATATAAAAATTATATTATAAAATTCTTACTTGACTTGCAAATNGTGTTTAAAATTTAGATGAACAAAAATGTTCAAAAAAACAAAAATGTTTTCAAGTGCCAATATTGACAATGTGAAAGCAAACAAGACGAATATAGATCAAAACATTATCGATTTAGTCATATGAATTTACAATAACTGTTTCAAAACTGACAAATAATCGCGCAATTTACTGAATAGAAAAATGTACATAAATTCACACAAGAAATATTATTAGACTACAAAAAGATCCAGCCCGTTTGAAAATCGCATTTTTCTATTTTAACATTCATAAATTATAGCATTTGGTCAAGTTTCATTTATTTATTGTAAAAGTGTTAAATATAATACTTACTAGAGTATCAGGTTTAATTAAATCGAGTAGAAGAGAGAGAGCGTCATGTGCGAGAACAAGATCGCGCGCATACGGTCCGTCTCCAGCTATGTTTCCCAAAGCCCACACCGCTTGTTCGGCAACAGTAGGTGACTCAGACTTTAGCAAATTCACTAATTTTGGTATTGCTCCATGTTTCACAACATTTTGTGTTTGTTCGGATGTACCCGAAGCTATATTAGTCAATACCCATGCTACTTCAAATTGCAAAGGAATACTAGATAGAAATAATGAAATTATCTTATTCATGAATGAAAAATAATGCAAATTAATCATTTTTTCGATTTTTATAATTATACATACTTATGATCACTATCCAAGAGTTTGATACAGAGCGGTACTATACCAGCTTCGATCATATCATTTATAGGAGGATTTTTTTCTCGACTTAATAATTTTCTGCAGGTTTGAATCGCCAGCAATTGTGATGTTTCATCTGATGAATTTATGCGATTTACAATCTCATCCATAGAAAGTACAGAAGTAGGTGAGAGAACATTATCTGGTAAATCAGCCAATTCTTGTTCTGTTGTGTTGAGATTACGTCGTTTTGACAGTTGATCATCTTTTTTAGCCTTTCTCAGTTCTACTGATAATGCGTTCCTTCTTGTTCGTGCTTCCTAAGATACATATATGTAATCAAATATATAAACTGTCTTGTATATATGTAACAATATATCTCAAATAAGTAAAATATCTTACAATAATAAATATTACAAGATCAATGCACAAAATATGCAAGATATATACATATAAAGTTGCATTTTAAATATGAAGTTTAAATATAAAGTTGCATTTTAAAAATGTTGGTTGCCATCCTTGATTTAAGTTATATTAATTATAAAATAATTCAATTTACACTTACTTCATGTTTATTATTAAATTTAAAATTTGCTATGCGTCCGTGGTTATGATCATCTCGTAAAGGCATTGTTTCAACTATGTATTGTAATATATCTCGATTTATTTCGATACAAGTTTTTTCTGCACAAACGTTTAAAAAAAAATTAAATAAGAAATGTCGATAAAAATCAGATAAAATATACAAAGAACAAATTATAAAAACACAAAACAGAAAATTCTGATGAAATATCTGTAGTTAACCTTATCAAAATTCACATTTGCTTATATAAAGAAAATTCGAACATTATTATATGATTAAAATATAAAAACATAATGGAAAAATGTCGTTATTTTCAAACTTATCTTCCATAACAGTTATACGCAAATAAAGATATTTATCATGAACAAATAAACATAAGTGAAATTATATTTGTATGTTTGTATAAATTGACTTCAAGCGTATAGCCATTTACCTGATATAATAATTACCTTAATTAAACAGCAAATTCTTCCGCGACCGTGTATAGTCGTTATCCTTTATTGAAAGATTCAAGGAACCTGTTGCTACTTTTAAACATGGAAGAATATATCATGAACTACGAGGCAGGGATAAAACCGATAGCGAATTTGGTTGGTCACATTAGGCTGAATTTACATTGCATTCGACAACGACATTATCGGACGTCGCGATTGGCTGCGGGATAGAAAGTTTCTAAAGTCTCAAGAAATTTTCTATCCCGCAGCCAATCGCTACGTCCGACAATGATCTAGTTTCCACCGTACTCTTCAATCCGGTTTCAATCCGGAATGAAACGGAATTAAAATCGGTGGAAACGGGACTAATCTAATTCACTCCTATTTAATTTTCGATGAAAACAGTTACAAAATTTGTTTTATTCCAGATTGAAACTGAATTGAGGCGTACGGTGGAAACTAGACCAGTGCCGTTGTCGGATGTAATGTAATGGAGGATTCAGGGTGCCTTCACCTTAGAGCATATAGACATGGAGGAGGAATGCTGCCTGCAAAGTGTGGCCAAGATCTGTGCGAGAGAGAAAGGTATAGAGTCCTATTTGTTTTCTATGTGCATGCGTTGAAATTGACAGACAAAACAGGACTGACTTAGACAATACAGGTTATAAACTTCGAGCAAATTTTAAGATCATAAGCGAGATGAAAAGTGGATTTTATTAAAATTTTTATTCATGTACAAAATAAATTAATTTTGTAAACTTATGTCTAATATGGTTTTTTTCGATTAGATTAGTCGCGCACTTGGCTTCATGAGTAAAATCTTAGGTTATGTAGATGCGCAGTTTAGATGCGCGTTAGTATAAAACGCATGCGCATAGAGGAGAAATAGGATTCTATACCTTTCTCTCTCGCACAGATCTTGGCCACACTTTCGGATCATGGAAAACATATGCCATTCCTCCTCCATGTCTATATGCTCTAAGGCCTTCACATGCGACGTAACTTGCGTAAGGCTGCTCTCCCATGGAGCGTATTTCGCGGAAGCGGAATCAGCGGATCGCCAATCACGAGATCATTCTGCTCGAACTCTAGTAAAGATCTTGTCGAAACGGTGCTGTGGCGATCCGCTGATTCCGCTTCCACGAAATACGCTCCATGGGAGAGCAGCCTAAGCGTAATCTATTCTAGTAACTTATCAAAAGTTACGCCATT
>JAJVSH010000086.1:297311-315019 GCA_021460005.1 Tetramorium alpestre | reverse complement strand
ATAAATGCAGATTATGGATGTTATTAAACTATATTATAGTTATTAATAATTTTAATTATTTACCTGTATGAATTAGGAGTTGCCATCATCCATATTGCTAATAATAATGTTTTTCCGGTGATATAGAATGTCTATCACATTCTTCAGATTGTTTTGATAATTGTACAGTTAGCAGTTTTAACAAAAATCTAAATGTTAATCGACTGAGGCTACAAAATATGTTAACATATTATAACACATATTATAAAATGTCTCATTGTCAGAAGCATTAATATGTTAACATATTAATGCTTCTGACAATGAGACATTTTTGTGTACATAAAAAATGTAAGTATTTATGTATAATTGTACAGAATTATGGTAAATATTTAAATGAAGCGATCCAGCTCCAATGACATTGACTTTACATATATGTTGATCTGCATCAATATATTGAGTAATTAAAACCTTTTAAATATGCCAAAGCTTTATGATATATATCAAGACTAAAATAATCGAAGCTGAGTTCGGTAATTTATTAATCAATAAATAATTTAATAACTTACCGAAAATGACTTAAATTCAACATCTGTGTACTGTCAAACAATGTCTTCAATGTAATTTTTTACACGTATGTGTGCGTCAGGTACAGGTTTAAAACAATTATTTAGTATCTCTATATCTGAGTCGTCACTAGATTCTTCGCTAGAATCTTCAACAATCCCTTTTAAAATTGCTTCAAACAAAAATTTCTTTCGCATATTTTCATATTTGAAGTTAAATCTCTTGCTGTCAGCACTCAAATACCCGTTCCAATTTAGAAACTGTATTCGTACCAATAGTATGCTTATTGAAATTGCCGTTGGAAACACCGTTGGTAATATGCTTTTATGACGTCGTGTTTGCAGCGCTGACAGCAATTTTGAAACACAGCCTTATTAAAGGAACTCTATACGTAACCACTCCACTGCCAAAAAATGGATTGAGATTGGTCGATTTCCTTACTGTTACGTTTTACATTTTTACGGAATGTTATGTGTGATGGCCTTTACATGCATCCGAAAACGACATTGTCGGATGTAGTGATTGGCTGCGGGATAGAAAATTTCTAAAGTTTCTAGACCATAGAGGTAAGAATATCAAGAGGGAGCCCTACTAAAAAAAAATCATTTGAGACCACACATTGGGAGCTTTCCAGCTAGAAGACACAATTAGACAATGTCAAACACTGAGGCACTGTATAGAGTTGTTTGTTGGAACCACAGACTTCTAAACATACTAGACCGTTAACTCCCTAGATTTGGCTTATATAAAATGACGACAGATTTTGGGTGCGTTCTATTTGAATACTTACACGCTATAAGCGCTCATGCTTATAAGCGCCATTTTCAACCGTTCCATTTGCTGCTTAAGCGCTTAGAATTGCAAACANAAATCGTTCCATTTGGATGCGTGAGCAACGTAAATTGTCAAAATGGAAAAGGAAAAAGAGATTATTTTGTGCTTGCTAATTTCAATATTATTTGAAATATTTTTTGATGATGAAGATTCTTTATCCCTTAATGAATTAGACACTATTATAATATATCTTAACAAATTTATTAACGTATTAAACATCCAATATTACGGCTGCAAAATTATGTAGAAAACGTTTTACCATCGTATACTGATGTGCAANTCAAATCANATTTCAGGTAAATATTCNCGATAATTTGTTGGTTAGGCTCTTACCAATGCGACAACACAGCGTTTCTTTTGGACGCTTATACGCTTAAAGCGCTCACGCTTTCGCTGCCCTACCTCGATGGAATAAGCGTTTGTGAGCACGAGTTATGACGTCACGCTGACGTCATAAATGTTCTTACAAGCGCTTACAGCTCCAAAGGGAACAGCGTAAGCAACGCTTATAAGCGCTTTAAGCGTGTAAGCGTCCAAAAGGAACGCACTCTTTATGTACACACGGCATCATAAATACCTACACCTCTGAAGTTGGCCGTATTCAGAGTTTATCCTTCTCCTTCTACTGCCTTCCATATTGAAAGAGATAAACTCTGAACGCAGCCAACTTTAGAGGTGTAGGCATTTATGACGCAGTGTGTACTTGGGTCTCCTTGGGTCTCTCTTTCTTCGCATACGCCGACATCTCATCAATATCAACAGTCAATACATGTATACTCCCACCAACACCAACCCTCACAAACAGTCAATACATGTAAATCTTTTCTTTATACATATATACATACACCTATACAAGTGTGTAGCGCATGCGCAAAAAGAGGGACCTTATGTACTTTCGGTTTGTACAGTCGGTGACTAAAAGGTTCAAACACTTTTTTTAAATAATTTTTGGAACACGTAAAAATTTTGAGAATGCGGACCGCTATCTCTAGATACATAATAGTAAGCGGTTATGATAGCTGTCAAAGTGATATAGAATCGACGTATGGAAAAAAAGTGGAATCAAGAAATTTGTATTCCGCGAAAAATTATTAAGTTTTTGATACTGTAAGATGATAGTATAATGGAGTAACTTTCGTTTTACAAATTTATTCTGTATCGCTTTGACAGCTATTATAACCGCTTACTATGTGTATCCAGAGAGAGTGATCCGCATTCTAAAAATTTTTACGCGTTCAAAAAATCATTAAAAAAAAGTGTTGCAATCTTTTAGTCACTGACTGTACTTATTTTTGGGTGCTACTAGTTCTACAGAAGAAGGTTTCTATCTGAATTAGCGATGTCAGAAAACGAACAATTTGAAGAATATGAACAATATGAACAATATGAAGATGAACAAGATGATAGAGAACTCATTATATGGGTTAAAGCCAATTCTTTTTTATATAATAAATCGGACAAGCTTTATAGTAATAATGAAGTGAAAAACTCAGCTTGGGATGCTATTGGTAATAACTTGATGAACAAAAAAAACAGGTATTAAAATAAACTCCTTGCAAAATAATTAATCAATGACTCAATAAATTATTAATATTAAATGTTAAATGAGGTTATGTATGTAAATAGGTCCTGAGGCTGAGCATAGATTTTCTTAATTGCGACAACGGTTCAGAAGAGAAAGAAAAAAAGTTATTCAATCTTAGCCTCGATCAGGTGCTGGAACTAGCCAGCCAACATATTCATCTAAATGGATTCTTTATAATGACTTGATGTTTCTGGCAGATGTGATAAAACATCGAAAGTAAATATATTTTATTACGATACTTACGATTTATTCTATCAGAATTAAATCTTTATAATTTCTTTTTAGTCGTATTACTCTACATTTTATACACTAATCTTTTGTAACTTTTTTTATATTTAGAACTACTACTAATTATAAAAAGAAACATCCAAAGTCTCAAGCAATACAACAAGTAAACTTGCCTACATCTCTAAATTTAGCTTCTACATCAAATTTTTCATCAAGCTTGTAGAATGAAGAATTGAGTATTAATTTACTTGGTAAATGTTTTCAAAATTATGTAATTTTTAATTTTGAAAATTAAGGACTTTGGCTTTTTTTGTTCTTTACACAATATCTTATTTAATATTTCAGATGATGTTCCTGAATGTTCAAATATATCTGAGTCTTTATTAGCTTTGCAAACACCTTCTCAGAGCTCATCGCAATCTGTTGGAAGTTCTTCGTTTGCAGTCTCTGATAGTAGTAGAATATCTTCCTTAAAAAAAATACAAGCTATTACTCGTGAAAAGTGTGTACCAGAGTTAGATTCCTTTGCCAAACGAAAAAAGCAGGATATGGATAAACTCAATCAAACAATAACATGAATGAACAATCATAATCTTTAATTGCTTTGGCACAAAAAGTAGAGAGTGCAATTTCAGTTTATACTTCACCATCTGGACCATAAGTTACAGACTCTTTAAATTCACTTCGACCTGATATAAAAGCTATGTTGAGTGTCATAGCATTTTCTTTGCAAAAACTTTCTGAGTCAAAACAATTGGATTTTCTAATTACCATCATACAATTATTAAAACAACATACTGAGAGTGATGCAACAATGTAAGATGGATAACGAAGTCTCAAAAACTTTTATTTTATGTTAAGATATTTGTTTATTTAAAAAAATTTATTTTCAACAAAGTCATAAATTTTTGTTGCACATTACTTTTAAAAAAAATTACATTGAAAGAAAATTATTAATAACAAAGTCATTTATTTTTGTTGCACATTATTTTCAAAGTAAACATATAAATATTCAAGTTACTTTTATAAATTACAATAATTATTAAATGTCTAAAGATTTTTATTTTATGCAAAATATTTTTGATTAACAAAAATGCTTTTTATAACAAAGCTATTGTGCTGCTCATTTTTTCTAAATAATATGCAACAAAATATTGATATTAAAATCTCTGAAGACTTTTTAGAATTGCTGCTTGAGCTTGGCAAATAGATGATACAAATATATGATATACTTTTTCAATAATTCCGTAAGTTTAAAGAAAAAGATCTAGCTTTATTAGGTCCTACTTTTGGCATTCTTTAGCCATTTTTTTATGTGAAATCCTTTAAGGTGATGCTGGAGTGACGCTCGAACTTGATAGAGGTCGATAATATAGAATATGATAAAAATTTCTTACATTATCCTAGCTCCTAAGCGTGTATACATTGCGTACTTGTGCGTGCAATGTTGCCACCTCGATTGTTTACGATACGAAGAGGACAGATATATAATCTTCTGTCCTTTTCCTCTCATTGTTCCCAAGAATCTCGATGTTGCCAAGATTCTCGATGTTTTGAGACAGCCACAGCGTCCGAATTTCCTTTCCGTCCGAAACCAGGCAGGACCGCCCTACAAATTGTGGGCCTCTCACCCTGATAATATTTTAATAAATATTAATTAAGTCCCGTATGATTTTAATATATATAATAATATAACGACTTTATTAGAAGAGTGAATGGGCCCCTCCAACGCTCATTCCCGTGAGAACGCAATTAATAAATTTTGTTTGTCTCTCTGATTCAAAGTTACAAATATTTGTAATAACTAGTATTATTTTATAAACGAGATGATTCTGGTTTTTATTAACATCAGTACCGTCAAATAGACGCTTCTAATTTTAATTATATTATTTAAAATCGAGACTGAGAATCTTTGAAATAATACTACATTATTTCAAAATAATATGTCTTTGAATATCGAGAAGACCGAATGGATCCCTCCAACGCTCATTCCCATGAGAACGCAACAAATAAATTTTTTTCGTCTCTCTGAATCGAAGTTACAAATATTTGAAATAACCAGTACCATTTTATAAACGAGATGCTTCTGATTTTTATTAACGTCAGTATCGTCAAATAGACCGCTGCTAATTTTAATTATATTATTTAAAATCAAGACTGAGAATCTTTGAAATAATACTATGTTATTTGAAAATAATATAATTTTGAATATTGAGAAACAATGAATTGAGAACAATGAATATGATCCTTCTATGAATAAACGATTAATGTAAAAAAGCACAAAAAATTAGGTAATACAATAAAATTTAAAAATTTTATTGAATTTTTTAATTGTATTGGTGGATTTTACAAAATTCCATATCTAAAAATTAATACTATTAATCAATTCCTTTTATTATTCGACGTCTAAAAGTATTAAGGTAAAATCATTCAAAAGTGAATACTTTATGAGATATTTCATATTTTATATTAAAAAATGTCATAATAAAATTTAAATTAACTCGAGAAGTACTTGACAAAAACATACTTCACTATAGCGTTTTGGAAAGCTCTCGAGATAAGCTACAAGAATATGTAATAAAATGTGACGATACACAGGCATATCGTCACGGGCGGACCATCCGCCCACGCACGGCGCTTCGGCGCCACACCATAGCGGTAACGCGCGCCGCGCCACGCGTTACCCCCACCACGCCGACACCTGTCGGCACGCGCCAGGTATAAAAGGGGGCCGCCGCGAGGACACAACAACATTCCGTGCGGTCAGGCGCTCCTGACCGCATCGCTACGCAGCATACGGGCTCGACCGTTTGCAGCCGGGTACGACCGGTGCGTAGGCTTTCCTCCTCCGGGTGTCACCAGAGGCCGTCCCGAACCGGGTGTTACCGGCCCGTCCGTACCGTGCACGGGAGTCACCGTGCGTACCCGGGAGTCACCGGAGTACCGCTAGCCTCTTCCTCGGGAGCCCCCGAGTAGCACTAGCTCTGTCCGTCCCGAACCGGGTGTTACCGGCCCGTCCGTACCGTGCACGGGAGTCACCGTGCGTACCCAGAAGTCACCGGAGTATCGCTAGCCTCTTCCTCGGGAGCCCCCGAGTAGCAGTAGCTCTGTCCGTCCTGAACCGGGTGTTACCGGCCCGTCCGTGCACGGGAGTCACCGTGCGTATCCGGGAGTCACCGGAGTACCGCTAGCCTCTTCCTCGAGAGCCCCCGAGTAGCACTAGCTCTGTCCGTCCCGAACCGGGTGTTACCGGCCCGTCCGTACCGTGCACGGGAGTCACCNTGCGTATCCGGGAGTCACCGGAGTACAGCTAGCCTCTTCCTCGGGAGCCCCCGAGTAGCACTAGCTTTTCCGTTCCCCGCCGAGTGCCGTCGAGGCACTATCGCCGATCTACCGCCGCGTGTCATCGACACGACTTGTGTCCGCGAGACACACCCAGCGCCGCGTTCCGAAATACTATTTTGTTAAGAGTCGCGCTCCGTATATATATATATTTTCTGTTGTAAGACGCGCTCCGATATTAATTACTTCCTGTAAACCGTGCAGCGATCTGTCACTAATNGCGACCGTATATCGTGAGACCTATTTGTTTTCCATATCCGATCCTTTCATGTAATCTTGACATCTGAATAAACGTTGTTATTAATTGTTATTTAAACACTGAGTAGTGTCTCCACCCTTTCTCACCCTCGACCACGACGAGCTATTCAATACCGCGTGTGTGAAAGGCGTTCCGTCACATTGGCGCCCGAACAGGGACCTGCNCCGGGAGACACTACTTCTAAAAACAACGTAACTCATGAAGGGTTGGATATACCAGTTGTCAAAGGTCAAACTAGCTGCCGAATTAGANAGATTAGGTCTAGATAGCACCGGCAATCTAGACGTATTACGNCAAAGAATCCGAGATTACGTAGACGAAAATCCGGAATACGAATATTACGACCCGGCAACTAGTGAGAGACCCGAGACACCCGCGACATCCGAAACGACCGATACGCCCGAAACGATATTCGATATAAGCGAAATGGCGGTTCCGCCAGGCGAAGTAAAACCCGTTCTTACCGATACGGCCGTGGTATTAAATCAAATTCGAAAATGGGGTTGTCATTTCGACGGTTGGGACCCCTGGGGCTTTCTGGAAAAAATAAAAAATCTAAAAGAGGGATACGGTTATTCCGGAGAACAATTACTGAGAGGGTTGCCTGAATCATTACGCGGAGAAACCCTGTTATGGTACCGCAATACCAGAGATACCTGGATCACCTGGGAGGATTTTATCCAGGATTTCCAGAGCGAATTTTTGCCACCCCAATACCGGGCAAAACTAACGCGAGAAATCGTGGGTCGATATCAAAAGCCCGACGAACTTTTTCTAAAATACGCAACGGCTATACTTACCAGTATGCGACGAGCCGGAGGGTGTTCGGAGGAAGAACAACTCGAACGGCTATATGAGAANATGAGCCCGAAATACAAATATTGTATTCGACGATGCGATATCACCAGTATTGGGGAACTTAAAATACGAACCACCGAGTAGAGGCCGTCCATCAACAAGAATTAGAAAGAAAGGCCGAAACGAAACATCATGGGACAGGCTCAGCAGTCGCAGCGGCTACATATAATCGAGAGNAGTGCTGTTGGCGCTGTAAACAGCGAGGCCATACTCGGCTTGATTGTAAACGGCCACCGAAAAAGTTTTGTTCCCGATGTGGAAAAGACGGNGTTCTCACCCGAGAATGCCACCCGAGACCGGGAAACGCCGTTCGGGCCGGGAGCGAAGCCGCCGCAACCCGGTCCGAGACAGCGTCCGAATAATTTACCAGCCGCGGCCGCACATTCTCGTCCATCTCCACCAGCATCGGCTAAAAGCCTTAATAGACTCTGGGTCGGAAGTATCTTTTATTAATGCCGACACCGCCCGGTATGCCGAATCCTTGGGGTACACCTCAAGAGATGAAAGCCAGAGTGTTCACCTGGCAGACGGAGAGTCGACCAAAATTTCCGGAACGTACACCCTTCCGGTACAGATCGAGGGCAAGAGGTATCGACACGACTTCCTAGAGATGCCATTTTTGAAAAGCCCAATATTAATCGGAGTCGATTTATGGTCTCGTATTGGGATCAAACTTTCGGCACCACTCCGAACCGTCTGGAAACGTACTAATACCACCTGTGAGTCCACGACATCTGGACTAACTGCGCATACCGGGGAAGAAGAATTCCGACTACGGGAATTTTTAAGCCAAGAGCTAGCCAAATTTGAAGGCATAAGCGGGCCGACCAACTTGATCACCCACCGAATTCGGCTTAAGACCGACCAGCCGATCAAACAACGCTATCGGCCAAGAAATCCGCCCATGCAAGCGATAATAGACCAAGAGATCGATAAAATGGAAAAAGACGGGATAATTGAGCCATCTCACGGAGCATGGAGCTCACCTATCGTGGTCGTCCGCAAGAAAGACGGTTCCCACCGGTTTTGTATAGACTTCCGTCGTGTAAACGAAGTCACCGAACGGGATGCATANCCNTTACCTCAGGTAGCTGCAACTTTAGATAAGCTACGAGGGGCTCGCTATCTCTCCACTCTCGANCTTAAGAGTGGCTACTGGCAAGTGCCACTAGAGCCGGAGAGCCGACCAGTTACCGCTTTCACGGTCCCGGGAAGGGGGCTNCTTAAGAGTGGCTACTGGCAAGTGCCACTAGAGCCGGAGAGCCGACCAGTTACCGCTTTCACGGTCCCGGGAAGGGGGCTGATGCAATTTCGGGTCATGCCGTTTGGGCTACACTCCGCCTCGGCAACGTTCCAGCGATTACTAGACCAAGTGCTGGGACCCGAACTAGAACCTTACGTGATGGTTTATTTAGACGACATCATCGTGGCTAGCCCAACCTTCGATGATCATTTAAAACACCTAACCGAGATGTTCCGCCGTTTAAGAGAAGCGAAGCTCCGCCTCAATCCAGAGAAGTGCCATTTTTGCCGGGATCAGCTTAAAAACCTTGGCCACGTTGTAGATCGCCAAGGAGTGCGAACCGACCCCGCAAAAGTCAGTGCAGTGGCAAACTGGCCAGTACCCATCACTATCCGAAGGGTACGACAGTTCCTAGGAATGGCCTCTTGGTACCGACGATTCGTACCAAATTTCTCCATGGTAGCCACACCGCTCAACCGGTTGACGAGCAAAAATGCAAAGTGGACCTGGGGCACAAACGAGGAAGAAGCATTCCGACGACTTAAACAAGCCCTGACCACGGCACCAGTATTAGCGTGCCCCGATTTTAACCGACGCTTCGTCCTCCAAACCGACGCCAGTATACATGGCCTAGGAGCAGTCCTAACCCAGCACCAGGACGACAAGGAGCGCGTAATAGCGTACGCCAGCCGAACGCTGAATGGAGCAGAAAAGAACTATAGCGCCACGGAGCTTGAGTGCCTGGCAATTGTATGGGGTATCCGGAAAATACGAGGATACCTAGAAGGATACCCATTTACCGTGGTCACTGATCATCAATCGCTTCGTTGGCTGCAGAAAATGGAGGAACCGACTGGTCGCCTAGGCCGCTGGCTATTTGAACTCCAGCAGTATGAGTTCGATGTACGCTATCGCAAGGGAAACGCCAATAAAGTGGCTGACGCATTGTCCCGTCAACCCGAGGTATGCGTAACACAACCAGAAAATAATCAGGACGTCCGAACCCTTCGGAATAATCAACCGACCAGACCACAATGTGTGTGGTACCGACGTATACTAACTGGCGTGCGAAAATGGTGGCACCGACATATACATGTCCAAGACCTTAAGAGCGCGCCAGAACCAGCCGCCGGCCGCGAGAAATCCACACCGCGATAGCCGTTCGCGCGCCCCCCTAAGCCTACGCCGCGATAGCTTTGCGCGCGCGCCCCCGCGAAGTCGACACCGTGAAAGTCGTTCGCGTAATGAAACCCCCCGCGAATTGTCACGGCTCGCGCGTAACACCTGCGGCGAGTACCCCCCACCACTAGGTCACCGGCCAATCACCGTCCGCGCGGCGAGACACCCCCGCGAGCCAATTACGGCCACGCATAACACCTGCGACGAGTGCCCCCCACCACTCGATCACCGGCCAATTACGCGCCCGACCTTGAGTATAAAAACGGCGCCGATCCGGAGCACAGGCACATTCTTTCGAAAATCCCGTAACGATGGAATTCGATAGCGAATTGAAGGAGATTTTCGGCAACTTATCCGATCTTTCGGAACCTGATCTTAGCCTGCTTGACGTCGATCCCGATCCGGCTCAAGCTACATCGGCCGCTCCGCTTCAGGAAACCGAGATGGTCAATGAAGCGGACCACGATTCCGGCACGAAGACCGAGGCGGCTGGCACGAGCGAGCCCGCTGCACCAGCTCCGCGACGTGTGGCGCCCAAAGTGGGCACTATTATTCAACGCGGTGACGCTGAAACTAGACGCCGAGCTATCATGCTCACTGAGCCCATTCCATCTCGACCCGCTCGTCGGCAAAACTCTACGGGAACAATAACAAAACGGCCGCGCCTGAAGAAGGAACCAGAAAAAGCAGTCAGTGTCAAGATTTTCACAGGACGTCGCCTGACAAAGACAATTCCGCCAGCCGCGCAACCCATTGCTCCACCATATGCGGATCCAGAGCCGTCACGTCCACGGCCTATAGCCACCTGTGCTCCTCTTGTTGCAATAACTACCGCCTCACCACTTCCTCAACCAGCCGGCGCAAGGGTTCCGACTCCACCAGCCACAGCTTCAAAACCGTCACCACCTGTGGCCAGCTGTACGAACATCGATGCAACGACCACCAGCAACGTGCCAATTCCACCACCAGTGCACGTTTGCAAGGCTACCATCACCACTACTGCCGCGACGTCTATCCCATCAGGTGTGGCCACCATGATTCCTGTCCGCCTACCCACGGGAGAAGAAACTACCATCCCCTTCTATCCAGGAGCCCGCAACAGGAAGTACCGGATACGAACTGCTAGCGGAAAATGGATCGTCCGCTACGACGCCAGGGGACGCGTAACATCCTGCCGCCTTCAAAACTCGTCCCGCTAAGAAAGGGGGTGATGTGACGATACACAGGCGTATCGTCACGGGCCGACCATCCGCCCACGCACGGCGCTTTGGCGCCACACGATAGCGGTAACGCGCGCCGCGCCCACGCGTTACCCCCACCACGCCGATACCTGCCGGCACGCGCCAGATATAAAAGGGGGCCGCCGCGAGGACACAACACCATTCCGTGCGGTCAGGCGCTCCTGACCGCATCGCTACGCAGCATACGGACTCGACCGTTTGCAGCCGGGTACGACCGATGCGTAGGCTTTCCTCCTCCGGGTGTCACCAGAGGCCGTCCCGAACGGGGTGTTACCGGCCCGTCCGTACCGTGCACGGGAGTCACCGTGCGTACCCGGGAGTCACCGGAGTACCGCTAGCCTCTTCCTTGGGAGCCCCCGAGTAGCACTAGCTCTGTCCGTCCCGAATCGAGTGTTACCGGCCCGTCCGTACCGTGCACGGGAATCACCATGCGTATCCGGGAGTCACCGGAGTACAGCTAGCCTCTTCATCGGGAGCCCCTGAGTAGAATTATTAATTAATTGTAATAATAAGAAAACATGAGTATTTATTATACGTGTCGAACTATTAAAAACTGTCACATGAATTTTATCTTAAACGTATGACAACTCTGATGCTAAAAAATCTACAGATCAATATAAACTAATTGTTGGGTATTATGAGATGTATCTAGGAACGTCCGGCGCACGGCGCCACCAGGGCACGAGCTATCTTATGAGTGATCACATTGTAAGCAGAGAATAAAGTTACTTAATGCAAACGAGTACAGGCGTCATTCCTTGTGTGCCTCTCATCATACGAGAGCTAAGCAGTCGAGCATTAGGCTTCGATACAGTTTCCGTTCCTCCTCGCCGATAGCAAGTCGGACACAACAATTGGCGCTGCGGACCAAAAACTTAACCTACACGATGGCTAACGCAACGAGTAAGCTTGAGGCTCTCATGGCAACCGTTAATTCTCTTCTCCAGCTTCAACTCAACCGCAAGGGAGAAGAACGGGAGAATTTAGATCGCCCACACACACCATCTCAGGCCGAAACATATAATCATTTGAGTGCTCGCGTCGAGAAATATATTTATAATTCGGGCGACAAAATAAAGCCTTTCGAGAAATGGTTACTTTGTTACGAGTACACCATCGTCACGGAAACAGAGTGTTTGCCATCCGAACACGCCTAGTTTTAGACAAGCTAGGTCAAACGGAATTCGACAGATGGATGGATCACATCGCACCTACGGTTCCGTCTCAATTATCGTTGGAAGATCTTCTCGCCAAGCTCAAAGAACTTTTCCGCGATAAAGTACCTCTTATTCATCGACGTATGGAAATATTAAATTATCGGTATGACAAAGCGATATCGATCTCTGAGCACATCGATCGTATCAATCGCCACGCGACCGATTTCGACCGATCAAAACTAACGGATGACGGTCTTCGAGTACTGTTACTGTTACAATTCTATTATTCCAGTGACAACGATCAACTGAAGAAGACTTTGAGTCATCGAGAAGAATCAGGATGCTTCTTTAAAGGATGTCGTTGCAGAGTTAGAAGCGTACATGAACGTTACGTCAGGTATGAAGTCGTTAGAGAATCCTTCAAAACCTCCACAAGCTACGGTATTAAGTATCACGCAATCCAAAGGAAATCCAAAGAAACAGAAGAATATGTCTAAGGATAAAGGTACTTCGAAAACCTCGCCACACTTTTACCTCGGCGGTAAAAAGTAAGTGCAATGGTTGCGGCGGCAGCCATCCTCGCGCTAAATGTACTTTTCGCGACGCGGAGTGTTACAAATGTTCTAAGAAGGGCCACATAGCAAAAATGTGCCGCTCGAAATCAGAAGAATCCGATTCACAGACTGAAATTAAAAACGTCGCGATACAAACGCTCTTCGCGATGGGTAAGCGCCGACGTCATTATGTCACGGCACTTTACTCGGTAAAATGGTAAACTTGCAATATGATACCGGCGAAAAACGAATGGCTCCGCATCGGTTCACCTAAACTTATCACGAGTGATATAGTCGAGCATGTAGGTGGGAATGCATTAGAGATTATCGGTAAATTTTACAGCACGGCTCTCGGTCGTAAAGGCAAAATTTATGTATACGTTGCTTCTCGAAATGACATCAATCTTTTGGTCTTGATGCAATTGATAAGCTCAATTTCTGGTCTGTCCCATTGAATAAGTTGCATCCAGACAGCCCTACGTCAAATAAACATAAAATACAGTACGCCAAGTTATCGAAACTCGTCATAAGTACCACTAAGAAGGACGTTGCATCACAACATGGTGCCTACCTCGAAGACGCTATTGCACGTTTTCCGAGTCTATTCGTCGAAGAATTGGGCATATGTCACAACTTCAAGGTAAAGTTTGATTTAGCAAATAACGCTCAACCAGTTCAAAATCCTTGTAGGCAAATCGCTTTTGCCATGAAGCTCTCCTCGGGAAAGAATTAAAATGTCTCGAATCCATGGACATAATTGAACGAGTGGAAACGTCATCTTAGACATCACCCATTGTCATTGTGAAGAAACGCAATGGGAAGATTCGTCTATGTGCGAATTTCTCAACAGGCATCAACCGTGCTTTGGTCGATAACAAGCATCCCTTGCCTGTCATGGAAAGTATTTTTTCAAAATTAAATGGAAGTCGTTTCTTTAGCCAAATAGATTTGAGTGACGCATTTTTTCAACTAGTGATCGACGAAGATCATCGAAGTCACAATCATCATAACGCCGAAGGGACTTTACAGATTTAAACGCTTACCTTTTGGTATCAAGACTGCACCGGCTATCTTTCAGCAAGCTATGAACGTCACAATCTCCGGCCTCGAAGGGGTTTACGCATATTTAGACGACGTTGTCGTAACAGGTTCCACCCGTGAGGAACACAACGATCGTTTACAAAAAACCCTCCAATGTTTACAAGATTGCGGTTGGAAGTTAAGAGCGGAAAAATGTCACTTTGCAGCAGAAGAAATTAAATATCTGGGGTTAATTGTAAACGCACGCGGTATATCTCCAGAACCTGAAACTACGTCCGCCATAGCTAACATGCCAAACTCCACATCTGTATCAGAAGTACAAAGTTTTTTAGGCATGGTCAATCACTATTACGGCAAATTCATTCCTTATCTTCACGAGATGAAACAGCCTCTAGAAGAACTCACTCGGAAGAACCATCACTGGTCATGGAATCGGAAGCATGATTCAGATGAAGAAAATTAAAGAAGTTATGCTTCTTTAATTTTCTTCATGGCTGAATCTTCAAAAAATCCAGATCCTTTAGACTACTTTAGGAAACGTTCGGAAGAACTCTCCATAGTTGACAACACTTTACTCCTAGGCGATAGAATAGTCGTCCCGGAAAAATTGCGGCCAATGTCTTAGCAGCTCAATCCTCTCTTACTGGAGCATTACAATCCATGTAAAATACTCGAAGTGGCAGCGGACGCGTGCACTACTGGAGTAGGCGGAGTATTATTGCAACGAGATGCACAAGGCTACGAACGCGCTATCTACCACATGTCACAAAGTCTCACAGATACTCAGCGGAATTATTCGCAACTCGAAAAGGATGCTAGCACTTGTTACTGCCGTCGAACGATTCCACAAATTTATTTGGGAAAGAAGATTCATCCTTCAAACAGACCACAAACCTCTTGTGGCGCTGTTGCAGACAGAAAACACGAAAGGTCTCAAACCCCACCACAGCAGCACGTCTCAAGCGTTGGGCATTGCGACTCTTGGGTTACGACTTCAAGATAGAATACATACGCACGCAGGATTTCGGTCAAGCAGATGCTTTATCCCGTCTAATCGACAAATTTCGCCGAGACAATGCCGAAGAACTGCAAGTTGCCAGTATCAAAGAAACAGAAGATGAACTCCTACAATTAAAAAATTCATCGATCGATATTTTTGACAAGGAGCTTCGCAACAAATTGAAGACAGTATCTAAGATCCGCTCCTTCGCTCAGTTTTCAATGCCATTAAGGAAGGATGGAAAACTTAAAAAAATCCAGGTCCTTTAGACTACTTTAGGAAACGTTCGGAAGAACTCTCCATAGTTGACAACACGTTACTCCTAGGCGATAGAATAGTCGTCCCGGAAAAATTGCGGTCAATGATCTTAGCAGCTCTCCACAAAGGTCATCCGAAAAACTAAACAGCTATCACGAGAATATGTTTTCTGGCCCAAAATGTTAGAGGATACAGAACGTCTCGTACGTCAGTGCGAACCGTGCGCATTAAAACTACCCATAAAGGTTTCACTAGAACTCTGGCCTGTTACATCACGCCCAATGGAATGCGTGCACATCGACTACGCAGGTCCGATCGATGGACAATACTTACTAATTTTCGTGGATGCCTACATAAAATTTCTAGAAGTAGCAATCACATCCACGATCTCTGTAAAACGCACCGTCGATTTATGTCATGAAATCTTCGTCAAATATAGACCCCCGGAGATAGCCGTAACAAACCACGGAACACAGTTCACTTCAGAACTATTTACAAGTTTTTGCAAAGAAATGCAAACAACTCACAGTCAGTCTTCGTCAGTCGTGGAGGACGGTCGTGTTTTTGTCAACTCGGCTTGTATCTGTCGTGTGTACTGTCTCACGTACCATGACTGTTAGAGTCTTCAACTATCTATTATTCTGAATCTAATATTCTGATAATCAAGGACGGAAGAAAAACTTGCAAAGGCTGTGGTACAGTCGTAGTTAAACCGATAATTTGCACCTTATGTGATATTGCATCACATCCAGCCTGCTTATCGCGCACGGGGCACCTACATCAAGGAGGCAAATTTTTAAATTGTGCTGCTACTGGAAGTGACTCCCGACAGGCAGGGCAGAATACATTAAACAGCCCTTTTTTGGATGAGATACGTGATATGATCCGTAAGGAAATCCTCTCCGAGTTAGCAAATTTTCGCAAGGAGATTCTCGAAGTCTATAAGGCTGACATTGAAACGTTAAAAGGCAGCATCCAGCGGCTGTCAGATAGAATAGAAAAATTGGAGACTCGTGAGTTGCATACGAATGTCATTCCTAACTCTCATGAAGATGATATTTTGTTGGAATTATCTGAGAGAGAAAAAAGATCCAGGAACGTCATTCTCTTTAATTTGGATGAAGTCGAACCTGAAACGGATTCCAATGTATCGGATTTGGACTTAGCCAAGGACATCATACAAACAATTCTACCTAACGAATTTCATAATGTCAGGGTTACTAGACTGGGTTTGAAGCGTAGGGGGCATTCCAGGCCCCTTAGGATCATGTTCAAATCCAAGGAAGAAGCAACAACGGTGCTGCGGAACAAGAGAAAATATTCGGGACCAGTAAAAATTGCGCAAGACCAGACAATGAAGCAGAGAAATCATTGGAAGGATATAAAGGCCCAGTTAAAAGTGTTATTGGATGCAGGGAAGAATAAAACTATTCGATATTTTGGTGGTGTGCCGAAAATAGTGGACGATCGTAATGCAAGGCCAAAAAACATATAAAATTCCCTCTGGTCTATTATCAAAACGTTCGTGGCTTAAGAACTAAATTGTCAGACTTGCGTGTTGCCATATGCTCCGCTTCAGTGTCATATGATGTTATTGTTTTGGTGGAAACGTGGCTATATGATGGTATTTCGGATACCGAACTCGGCCTTGACAACTTCAATATTTTTAGATACGATAGAATTTCGGAGGATCTGTCACGTGGCGGTGGCGTGTTAATTGCGGTCCGTGATTGTCTCTTTAGCAAAATAAAAAAGAAATCTGTATCAAATATTTGTTTGTTGATCTTCGAATTAGTCATAAGCACTTAGTTGTAGGAGCAATTTACATACCTCCAAGTTCCACTGTCGATATTTATGAGTCATATTGCCTTGCTGTAAATGACATAATATCAGAATCTCCAGATGCTTATATATTAATCACTGGAGATTTTAATCTTCTCCATCTATCGTTTTTAAATGATAGAGATGGTGTACTTTTTTATAATAATTCTCAAGCTTGCAATGTGATTAGACAAGCAAACGTAGTAATGAGTTATTTTAATGAATTTAATTTCTATCAGCATAACTTTATTGGCAATGAGACTGGAAATACGCTTGATTTAATTTTTTCCAATCTGAGTGAAATGGTTGTGAAGCTAGCGTTGGATCCCCTCATTGATTGTGACAAGTATCATCCGGCTTTGGAGTTTGTTAGGCCAATTTCATCTCATGCGCAATTTAATAGATCAACTACTTTTAAAAGAAATTTTAAACGTACGGACTATGCGAAGATCAATGACTATTTAAGTCAAATACCTTGGGATGTTGAATTAAAGGACCGAGATATGGAAGACGCTGTAAATTTTTTTTATGGGCATCTTGACTTTGCGATCTCTTCGTTTGTGCC
>JAJVSH010000086.1:275919-289363 GCA_021460005.1 Tetramorium alpestre | reverse complement strand
CNNNNANTATGAAATGTAGCTTCATCACAGAAACAAACAANCGAAAAGAAATCTGGATTTTCATTTAATGTATTCAGGGCCCACCTANAAAAATTGACTCTCAACAGTCGATCATTCTCACTCAGTTCTTGAACAAGTGTAATATGGTAGGGATGATAATTAACGGAATGTAACATACGATGAGCAGTTGATCGAGGAATTCCTAATTCACGTTCGATGTGCCGAGTACTAATGTGACGATTCAGATGAACCATACCCAAAATGGCGAGAAGCCTTGGGTCATTATTATTATTGTTTCTGTTTCGTTGTCTCTGGCGACGATTTACTATTTCACGAGATCTTTTTTCAATATTTATAATTTGTTGCGGGCCTGGATGACGACGATCGGGATAATATTCAGCATAAAGATGTGAAGCTTCCNTGTAATTTCTATGGCTTTCGCCAAGAACTAACAAAATATCAACTATCTCACTTGGCGCATAGTTTGCCATGGTACAAATTCGTATTCAAATACAAGATAGTTGAGAGTTATCGATCATGAATGAGAATCTGCAAAATGATAAGGAATGTTGTTTTCCGCACNTGGANCTTGCTCACACTANCCTCTCCCGGGAATATCGAAATAAGCAATTCAATGAAGCAAATATTATCCGCAAGTTTTGGAATTTTTTTGAAATGCAGTGTTAGGTTGACAATATCGGATTAGTAGATCGTGAGAGGCAAAGGAAACTCACGTTAATCAAGCACCCCAAAGGGAACAGAATTCTGTTACGTACACGTCGTTGTTCCTGTATAGCGCTAAAAGTAGAATAATCCGAATTTTTTTAAACATGCATAATTACAGAGATTTAGGTGAAAATTTGATTTGATCTTAGAATGCTACCTAAGGATCAACTTGACTTCATAACATGATAACATACGAGATATTTTGTACTTTATGTCGAGTTATGAGGCTCCAAAGCAGTACTGCGAAGTACTGCTTTGGAGCCTCATAACTCGAAAATTACTCAATAAAAAGTTATTTTATTATAGTGTTTTGGAAAGCTCTTGAGATAACCTACAAGACTATGTAACGAGAAATAGTAGGTTCCATTTAAGAAATTGAAGGTGACCTTTACGTAACCTTCAAACAACTATCCAAGGTCAAAGCACCATCTTATGTCCCCCTCGAAACCATACAACTTTTGTCTGAAACATTTTTGTCTGCTGGGCTCAGTTTTCGAGATATTTTACTGTCCAAGTTAAAATGGGACACCCTATATATCAGACGTGACATTTTCATAATATTCTCAGAATATCATGTGCTACCTAGGTATGTATAATTATTATTATATTACAATTACTGTATATAAATAATTTGTGTACAAATATGTTAAAAAATTTGACGAACATTTATTATGATTTTCACTCCTTTAATTAATAAAAGTATAATATTTCAAATATTAAATAATAGCATTTTTTATTTTAATTATATTTTTTCTTACGTTTTAAAGTCTTGAATCTTGTCTGCATTTGTTTCCAAGTTTTCGTATAACCTTTTTCTGCCATGAATTCTTCCAAATACTTAAATATTTCATCCGCTCTGAATTTTTTACTATCGAAATTTTTCATAATTTTTCTTTCTTTATCAATCTAAAAAAATAGTTTCTTCAACGTCCCTACTTTCTCGTTTTTTCTGATACATTTTTTTTCTAAGTATGTACTGCTGGGTACGGATCCAAGAAATACAGTTTTTTCTTCTCCTTCTTCTTTTCCTCCTTACGGAACTGGCACCTAATCTCTGTCGAGACGCAATACGGCCAAATAGCACAATTCTTAAGTCCTTAATTTCCTTTGTGATGAAATAAGTCTAAACACATTTGCTACCAGTGTGCGACTAAAGAAATACAACGATGTATGTTTTTTGTAATTTTGTTTTGAGTTGGTAATACAATCGTAAGAACTTATTTATCGTTTACACGATTCTTTAAAACCGGATTTATAAGTCTACATCTTTTCGCGAACGGGTGTAGAGTAATAACAACTGATGTTATAAAATCGAATTTAACCAGCGTTTACACGACATCTTGCATCGGTAGTTATAACTACAGATGTTACTAAACCTGATTAACGGGATCCTAAAATGTCCTGTTTTACTTTCAAAAATATAATAATTTTTGCGACGTTGACACTTTTTTTTGGCTTTATAGAATTAAAAATCTTTTTCCAGGATTAAGTACATATGCAAACGGAGGGAGCTAGACTAGATTTCATGCTAAAAACGAAAAAAAGTATAAAAATATATCTAATTACCTACAAAACATTGAGGTTGGAACTGTCAATTTGTGAATACATTAGCTTCATATAAAAGTTTTAAAGCTTCTATGCATAAAACAACTATCCAGCCCCCTTTATTTGAGTGTGTAGTTTAATTCTGTACAAAATTTTTTAATTCTATAAAGCTAAAAAAATGTCGACGTCGCAAAAATTTCGAGTCATACGTGCCTCAGATTTCGATATTTTTAATTTTTTTCGTTTTTGATGTGAAGTCGATACTCGTGTGGTTCATTTTTGCGCGTACTTTAATCCTGCAAAAGGATTTTGTATTCTGTAAAGCTAATTTGATCATTTATAATATTATAGCTTAGAATTCCGGTCTACATTATCGACCTCGTGCAAGTTCGTCCGTCACTTTAGGATCACCTTAACGGTGCCGTGTAAACGTAGTCAATGACTCGCACGCGGAAGGCGAGCCAGATACCTGTTACAACAACGAGCGCTAAATATCAAAAGGCGTCGAAGCCTCGAACAGACCACGAACAAACAAACCCGATTCAGGAAAATCGATGACTCGATTTAAACGAAACGATGAGACCGCCGCCAGTCACCCTCTCTTACATACAGAATGAATACAAGTATATAAGAATGTAGGGTGGAGTGCAAATAAAAATAACTCTTTTCAAAAATCTTTATTTACAGAATCGTGGAAAGAAAGATTCTCCTTCCTTAGTCACTCCTTTTCAATATTCTATTATCTCAGTGGCAGCGGAAGCAGCTGCCACCATGATTCTCGCATCTCCGTATCCCAGATACGATCGTCCCGCGCCGCAACTCACCGCATCAGCGCGGATCCGCTGGGCAATGCTAATCAAAACTGCACACACCAACATTCCCCTTCCATACAAATACAAACATTCATCGTCAACAAATACATTAACAATAAAATTATTATTAAGGCACTCCCACGCGACGGGGCGTTCACGCGTCCCGTTGCAACATCCGTATTTCATATCAGCATCCGTACAAGGTTACACATTCACGCTCATGCACATACACACATTCATAACAAAAGAAACAAAAAATACAGGGTTATCTCCATGAGCATGCATGTGACATACACACACGCTCCGCCACAGCCCCACACTCATCAATCGCATCACATCGCCACAGTCACACAATACTCACACATACAAATAATCCACTGAACTTCACGTCCAATGGCCGTCGCTGATAATCAATAGTCACAAATGAAGAACGGACACACTCGACAATGTCACCGCCCTTCCACCGACGCCGCACCTCTGTTCAGGCAGGATCCGTCGCAGCGGGCCCACAGCGCAGCGATTATCCACAATGACAAACACAGGTTAACAGCCACCGGGACAACTACCACAGCCCTGCAACAATGACATTGTTAACGAATGCCAATAATAAAATATATGTACACTTCGTTATTAACAGTGAGTCAAATGAGAATCCTGTTCTTCATCCCTGAGTGAGACATCTTGTCGACCACGATACACGAAAGAGCAACGGCGTCCATCTGTTGCACACGAGAACACAAAAGGCACAGCCAAAGTCAAAACACCACATCACGGCCGACGACTCCTCCATAAGCTGCTGTTGCAAAATCAATCAGAATTAGCGAAATGTGAGAGAGAGCCGACCGACAGGCGACCACGCAGTCCGCGCCAACACGTGCATTCGCAGCGACATAATCAATAACCACAACCTCGGATTTGCGTTCACCTCCTCGCATACCCGCGCTACCACGAGCGAACTGACCGCCGCAACGATTCCGGTTGAATATAAGTGGTTCGTCTGACCTTTGTCGCTGCCACCTTCGTCGCGATCAATTGCGCCGCCATCAACTCGCACCTTCCTCCAGACACACCTCCATTCGTCTCCTCCAACGCTTGCCTGCCCGCCTAGACAATCCGGGCCACCATCCGTAACCGATAAACCAAATCCTCTAGCAGCCGCCGGTGACGGCCGTCGACGACACCCGCGTGTTACGCGGCAACTCAACCTCACCATTCCCACACTGATGTATGCTCTCGCAGGAGCAGAGCGCGGTCACCTCCACGTACCTGGAAAGAATCATCCACGACCAGTATCACGCACACTCCGTACACTCGCCGCTGCACTCCACCGCAGACCAACACGTGTCCGTCGCCCCGCGACACCACTCTCTGCCCGGCAGAGCCCGCGCGCCAGCGCCCGCCACGAACAGACCACGCACCACGAACAGACCCGCCGCTCGCCGCGGATCATCACGCGTTCACCTGGCATCGCTCGAACATGCTTCCGGACACACCTCCAATGTTCACACAGACATCCCAAGCCGTCGGCACACGGAGCTACGAGGCAACCTAACCTCGCTGCACCACTCCCACGCTCGCTCACAAGCCTCTACGTCCACAACCCGAGGTCGCCTCCATGCGTCCCGGAAGAACTCCTCACGGCGAACTCGATAATGCAACGCGCGATGCAGCCGCACGAACAGATCCGCCTCTCGTCGCGGATCACCATCCATCTACCGCTCGAACACACGCTCCCGGACACACCTCCAATGTTCACTTAGACATCCTGGGCCGCCTGGGCACGCCCGAAAAGCGGATCGCCCCGCCGATCGGAAGCGTCGCCTGCCGGTACACTCTCGGAGCCACGAGGCAACCTAACCTCGTCGCTCCGCTCCCATGTTTGCTCACAAGCCTCCGCGTTCACATGAACACCCCAAAGTCGCCTCCATGTGTCCCGGAAGAACTCTTCACGGCGAATCCGATAATGCAACGCGCGATGCAGTCGCTGCAACATAAAAAATATAAAACTTCATGAAAATGAGGAGCCACGCGGGCCGCGCTCGCGCGCCAGCGCGGTCAGTGATGCGAGATCGTAAGATTTTCCGCGTGGCGCTCCTCGTGCGCATGCGTGACGTGACGTATTTAATACTATCTTGTCACGTCGCGGTTTCGGTTGAACGCAACGTGTGTGCGTGAGTGTGTGCGTGTGTGTGTCTTCACAATGTCGGTATGGATCTGCCCGAGGAGGTGCTACCAATAATTATCTTGTTGTTGAGCAAGTTGATCTGAATTTGATAATTATTTTATTATTGAACAAGTTGATTTGAATTATCATGCCGAGCGGATTGAATGGATGATGAATCGACAGGATAGGCGGACAGAACGCCTGAAAAAGTGCGCAGCCTCCTAGAAGAATGAGGTGATATGACTGAGAAAGGAAAAGAAATGAAAAAAAAGAGTTTAAAGAAAATTAAGTATAAGCTTTAATACGAAAAAGAAGTATTCGGAATCGAATTTACATTACAGACAGTGTATTGAGATTTGAACATAAACATACGCGAGAGATGAAAAATTATAATTATAATCTACAGCTAAACTCGAATCATCGCGTGGGAGTTAAGTCGCACAAGCGCATAGTTACATTAAGTTGAATTTGCGTGCGGAGGCTAAGTCGCCAGCAGAACGCCTGAATAAGCGCGCTACGGCTAAGTTGAATTCTCGCGCGGAGACTAAGTCGCGAGTCGTGAGCTACGGCTAAGTTAAATTCTCGCGCGGAGACTAAGTCGCGGAGCAGAACGCCCGAAAGCGTGCTGCGGCTAAGTTCGATTTCCCGTGAGGAGATGGAAAAAGGGAGGCGAGAAGCTATGTAAGAGTTATGCGACAGAACGCCTGAATAAGCGCGCTGTAACTAAGTCTCACCTTTCAGGAAGAATCCTGAGAAGCTTCTCTGCTTCGTCCCGTTTTCTCGGGCTTTATATACTAATTATTCGGTGGTAAGAGATGGTGAGGGGATGTTACGCATCATCACGTGATTACCACGTGAATTTAATTCGCAAGGTGCGTGAAGGTACAAACATCTCTAATCGAACTTTGACCGCGAGCGTTAGCGCGCGGTACCCACGTGCGAACGGCGCGCTCGAAGCGTTGGTGCGACAGACGTCACCGATATCGGTGGCCTGACGAGGTTGTTGACCGCGTTATGCAGCCCCTTTAAATTCTATTAGCCGTGATACGACTCTTTAAATTTTAGCTAGACGTAACAATCTAATGACGGATGTAGACTGCAACATTGGATACCTATAGAGGGTTCCTGACATGCGCACAAGATTCCGCAGTTATGAGTTTAGATTTAATTAATTATTAATTAATTAATTGAAAAAATTCTTATAATTCTTTTAAAATATTATTTTTCACTTTAATGGGAATTATTGAATATTAAAATTTTGATTTTATTTTTAATTCGAATCTTAATTTTATATTTAATTTAAATACAAATGTGATTTCTGTGTTTTAATCTTGATCCTACTTAATTTTAATTTCAATTTCAAGTTTAAACTTTAATATTATTTTTATTTTTTAAATAAAAGAATATAAAACCTTTTTTTATAATTTTCTTCTTTATCTTTCTTTAACGAGCATTAGGGCCCTTACAGTACCACTAATGTATACATTACCGAGGCTGCGCGGCTTGTGCTCGAATGCGCATGCGTGAGAAAAATCTTACGATCTCCCATCACTGAGCCACACCGGAACCATTTTAAACCCTACATCTTTGGTCCTGAGCACTTTCTTCGGAAAATATATCGTTTCGAAGTAATTAGCCGTAGTTGTTCCCACCCTCAGGAGTTGAGGGATGATTTCTACCCCTAAAATGCATATTTAGCAGAAACGATAAAAAACCTGTTCAATATTTTTCAGTGTTTAATAAGTGTGTTAAGGTTTTATTTGAATCGGTGAATGGCAGTTGGGTAGTGTTACTTGACAGACAAAACTTATCAGCTACCAAACATTTAGCTGTCTCAACCAAACGTGTGTGCGTCTGCGTGTGCGGACTATTATATATACGTAGGAGATCAAGTGTTAATGTGTGTGCAAAAGTCAAAGAGAATATTGATTTATAAAAGCGGAAAATATACATATATACTACGTGATTTTCCATACTTTGATCAACCCTTTTGTTACACCCTCAAAAAGGTGTTCACGGTCGTTGTGCCCGTGGAGACTTTTGATTAGGGAGGTCTAAACTTTATTTTAAAAAAGGTTCCAACCGATTCGACCGAAAGTTTTTTTCCATAAGAAAACTGCGGGGTTCTTTATATAGTATGATTATAGTATGACAAAAAATGACTAAAAAGCGACTTTTTGATGTAAAAACACAAAAAATGTGATAAAAAATGACATCTCTTCTAAAAAGTGACAAAAAATGATTTAAGTGAATGATTACAGTGGAATCCCTGCTGATAAGACTTGGTCTCACCCAGAACCTTCGTTTGCGAGATAATTTTGTTATAACTATAAGAGCAGCGGAGACAAAATATATCTTCTTCGTCAAAATATATCTTCTTCGTCGTACATTTTTACGTATACTGCTATCGTGTTTCTACCAAGCTACTGATGATCTATCGGCTTTCGATTTTTACCGATTGCAACTTTTGTCCATCCGCTTTGGCGATCGGCTTTGCCAATCAGTCGATCGGCTTTAGTGGGGACGCGCCTTAACCCATTAACGTCGGACTTGCATGTGTTTATCTCTCACTTTCGTTAGCCTAGGAACAGGGTAGTCAAACTCCCATATTAAAAATCTGTACCTATGTTAGTTACGCCATCTGGAAGTCTGCCCTCAGAAAATGTGAACTAAAAATCAATATGGCGGATGTTCTAAAGTGGCAGATGAATTGTTTCGTTAATAATAGAAGTTAATACAGGTTAATATTAGTATCAGTACAGCATTTTATTTGTGTCCGATAGCCGCTAACGCCCCTGGAGCAGGCTAGTTGGCACGTTAAATACCCCGAAGAAAAAAAAAGTACAGCATTTGATAATACACACATTCTCTAGTATAGTACACTTTCACATCCAGTTCAAGTATGTATTGATGAAAGTAATTTGTAATTCCATATATTAAGCTTATTCTATAATCTCATACTAATATAATACTAATTACAAAACCCTTACAAGGAAAGAATTCAACTTTGAAGTCGCGTTAAAACATTTTGTTTATACAATTAGAAACCTCATTCAATCACTGCTTTATCTTCTTCTTTATTATATTGACTGCCTTAATACCATAGCTTCAAATTATATTAGCCGCTAATAGAAGTGGAGATAAAGACGGTTACAAACATTCTTACAGTATAGTTATACGTTATTTATTGTGCAAGATAATAGTTTATTTTGATAATGCTTTTAACTTTGATAATTACATAGATACATGTAATTTATACTTTCAATAAAGATTTTGAAATAAACACGGTATGCTTTTATATTTTAAATTTTATGCAAAAAATAATTATGCAAAGTTTGTATTAAAACTGGATGTGTGTGACCATAAGTACACAAAAGCAAACTATGTTTTTTGAATATTTTTATTGAAGGTAAATTATATGTTGCAAAGTATTTATCATCATCAAAGTTTAAAAATTATCAAAATAAATTTTTGTTTTGTATCATAAATAATACATATTTTTTTTATAAGATGTTCGCTTCTAACTTTATTTTTATTAACCATTAATAAAAGTAATGTACATTTAGCTGTGGTGAAATGGGGCTTTCGTACAAAATATTTTTAATGCAATCCCGAAGTTGGATACTTTTTTGTTAAAAAAATATGACTAACATTCACAAACTAATCTTATATTTATTAATTATTTCTATATAATTTATATGATTTATTAATTATTAATTCTTACATTTAAGATCGTCTTAATATATCTTTTAATATTGTATCATTTTATTGGCTACGCAAGTGTCGAAGATAAACTTCAGACAATTTTAAATAGGAGATCAGATTATGAATATTAGTCACTATATTTTTTCATTTATGTATGATCATTTTAATTTAATTTCTATTGATTTTTATTATTTTTATAGTATATATTATTATTACGAATTTAAAATCAATCTTTTAGAGGAAAAAAGGATGGGGAGAGCTTGTTGCGTTCCTGACTGTACTTCTGGAGTTAAAGTTCCATCACATAAATTCCCTAAAAATCCAAAAAGATGTGCTGAATCAATAGTCTAAATTTAGAACATTTAAAAAATTATGACAGCAACAGTTTGAAAAAGTTTAAAGTCTGTTATAAACATTTCTATGAAACAGACTATAGTTGTTCTCTACATCATCATTTTTTAAAGGATACAGCAACTCCATTTGTAGAACATACTAATACAGATGCAACAGTTAGCAACAATCACAACAATTTGCAGCAACAATCATAACAAAACTTATTACGAGAAGATAGAAATATAGAATTTCAAGCAACAGAACTACAAGAGCAATTAGCTCAGCATCAAATATATAATGAGCAACAAGATATAGTTCAGAACATACAAAAAACAGAAAAACAAAATCCTCCACAAGTCTTGCAAAAATATATAAATAATAAAGAAAATAATAAAGAGGCTACGAATCAAGATTACGATTTTTGATTAAAAAAATTAGAAAAAAAGTTGACTTTCTGTTAAAAATTCCAAAAAGGAATATGCAATATAGACTATATTTAGAAGAAATAACACGTAAAACTAATCTTACTCCTAAAGCCCGAAGATTATATGAAACAACAATAAAATTAAGACAAGATAAAAGACGTTTACGACGTCTCTTAAAGCAATCCAGACAAGAAAACAATATAAGAAAAAAACAAAAGACACTGTTTCTAAAATGTAATAAAAAAGATAAAACTGATGTAGTAAAAATTCGAGAACGATTCATTAATATGATTTTAAAAAATAATGGCGTTCCTCCTCAGGTATTTAACTAATATTGAGTGCTAAAATTAATATTAAATGCTAAAATATTCTTACCTTTTGAATTAATCTTGTATTTATTATATAGATAGAATTTAAGAAGTATTATTAGTATATAAGATTAAGATAAAGAAGTATAATTAGTATAAAAGTATATAAGAATAATTATATGGCCTGCGTTCGTTTTCTCCCAATTTCTCCCACCAGGAGCATATACTATATTAAAAGTCTATATATAATATACGTAACGTACTCTATAGATTTTTAGTATAGTATATGCTCCCAGTGGGAGAAATTGGGAGAAAACGAACGCAGGGATCATATTAATAATTTTTTAAATTTAAATAAATATATATTAATCTTACCAATATTGAATAAAATGAATATGAAGTATAATTTCAATTATACTTTTATATCTGAATTATGTATATATTCTTTATATTTATAATATTAACATATTATATTATATCGTACTATAATTTTTCTTTACGTAAAATTTTTTACTAGTTATTTTTCGTAATAGTTTTATCTTTTTGATATTTTTATTATAGGCAAGACGATACAGTATTGCATAAGTCTATACAAATGATCCCGTTCATCCTATAATTTTTTATCCAAATATTTACTCTGTCCATCTATAACAACTTTAATTCACAAATATCTGATATTTCTCTACAAACTGGATGCATTCAATTAATAGTAAAATATCTAAAACGTGTCACAAAAGATTTTATCGATGAAAGAGATAAATATGTTGCCTTAATTTGGGACGAGATGTCTTTACAGCCTACTTTATCATATGACAGAAAACGTGATAAGATCAATGGTTTCGAAGATTGGGATAGAAGGAGGACTAGAAAAATAGCAGATCATGCAATAGTATTTTATTTAAGAGGTTTAAAAACAGGAACTAAGATGCTCTAGGCTACGGATATTGCAAAAATAGTACATCAACTTATTAATTAATACAAAACATAAAAGAATGCTAAATATTATCATAGCTGTCTAATACCTGTTGCTACAATCTGTGATCAGAGTGGTCCAAATATTGCAGCAATAAATTATTTAATACATGAATGCAATAAAATTCGCGTAATGAAAGGTTTATGTACAAGTAAGTAGATCATTAAATCATTAAATAATTAAAATTAAATAGATTCTAAAATAAGTTTCATTAAACATGTTTTTTGATTATAAATGTTAATATATTATAAACAAATTTATTTTTTAATTTTATTACAAATAATTGAATACTTTTCTTATGTTACAGAAAACAGTTTTATAATAAAAAATCTAGAAATAGTACCAGTATATGATTATGTACATCTGTTAAAAGGAGTTAGAAATAATTTTCTAACAAAGGATCTCGATACAGATGTAACCGATAAAAATGTGAATGAGATGAAATATGCATCTTGGGATCATGTTGTTTTAGCATATGAAATTGACAAACAATTTTTAATGAAACAACGTCAATTACCCAAAATAACGAATAAGCATATCCAAAATATATACCTAAGATGAAAGTGAAATATGCAACCCAAATTTTCAGTAAGACTGTTGCAAATTTTATAGATGTTATCTTAAATTTAAATGGTGGTAAGACAATTAATTTGAAACATAAAAGAAAATTTAATCTTTTTGTTTTTATTTTAAATTATGTAATAACTTTTTATAACTTATGTAATAAAGTAATAAATCACAAGTAATAATTACTTTTAATTATGTAATAAATTATTAATTTAATTATTAAAATAATTAATTTTCATTTATTTCAGGAATTATCCAAACGCAACAAAATGAAATCATACATTTATCAAAAAATGCTGCAACAACATCTGAAATATTATTATTTTTCAATAATGTATTTGATTCTTTTAACGGTACATAATCAAGGATTGAGTAATATATTATTATCTACGAGTGGGCATTTTGAATTTTGGAAAGAAGCTTGCAAGAAGTTAAAAAAGATGCAATATGTTACAAAAGAAACACATCAAATTTTAAAAAAGAATCCTCCTAAATGTCTTACTAACTGGAGATGGATTATTCAAGCTGCAGAAAACATATGGTATATATTACAAAATAACAATTATGAATCATTAAATTTAAGATATCTTAACCAAGACGTTATCGAAAATTTTTTTTTTCAGATTAGAAGCAATGGATGTGCCAATAGAAACCCAACTCCAGAACAATTTAAAGGAGCTTTTAAAACTTTATTAATTTGTAATTTAACTTCTAAACATTCCATTGGCTCTAATTGTAAAGAAACTGAAGGAGGAGCAACGTTAGCATTAACAGAATTAACGGATCTAAATGAAGAAATTAAAAAATCAAAAAATATCGAGGTAAACAACAATATTGACTTCGCTGAAGCAGCTATAACTCCTTCTGTTTCAGAAAATGAAATATTTATAGATCCAAATAAAATCATAAATATTATTAATCGCAATAACATAGTAATTCAGTGTGAATTATGTTGTCATTATTTAAACAGTCCATGTGTGTTACAAAGTATTAAACATGCTTTTGAAGTTGCATGCAGAAGTAGAATTTATAAATATCTGCCATGAACCTCAACTTGCCAAAAAATTAAACAAAATATTTAACGATCAATGTTTTTTAACATGTACATTTCACTGTACATATTTGAAAACAATATTATTAAAAATAATTACTGAACAGTTTATTGAAACATGGTGCAGATTTATAAATAATATTTTATTTCGAAAAATTGAAAAAAATTTTGATAATTACATGTATAAAGCAGCTCAAAGTTTATCAAAAAAATACGAAAAAAAGACGAAACAAACAAAATAAAAAAATGTTAATATTAAAGTCTGGCTAATAATAAAATAATAATTTTGATGTACTATTTTTGTATTTAATTTTACACCCCCCACACACATTATGAAATATATTGTTTTTTAAATAATATATTAGTAATATAAAATTTATTTTTAAACCACTTTTTAAGTTTTAAATTAATGATATTAATAAATATTAATATTACTGTAGTATTAGATTTCTTATACTATGCGGGATATGACGCCATATTGATTTTTAGTTCGCATTTTCTGAGGGCAGACTTCCAAATGGCGTAACTAACACAGGTACAGATTTTTAATATGGGAGTTTGACTACCCTGGCCTGGAATTGTATGAAATCCATCGAAAAAAATTATAACAAATACATATCCGAGTATTTTTGAGTGTGCTCTTTCAAAATCCATGGTTAAAAAATCGATTTGATGCATATTTAACAATAAATTTTGCAATTTAAATAAAAAAGACGAGAAATTTGTGGTGTCATTTTTTGAAAAGTCCAAATTTTCATCCTGATCCGGCAAAGCAGTAGGCCTAAAACCAATGAGGATCGTGCATAAACTATTTTTCCTAAAAACCTATGCAATT
>JAJVSH010000086.1:257694-273839 GCA_021460005.1 Tetramorium alpestre | reverse complement strand
ATTTTTTAACCATGGATTTTGAAAGAGCACACTCAAAAATACTCGGATATGTATTTGTTATAATTTTTTTCGATGGATTTCATACAATTCCAGGCTAACGAAAGTGCAGAGATAAACACTTGCAAGTCTAGCGTTAATGGGTTAAGACAGCGCGTCAAAAAAATATTGAACGCAACGCGTGAAACGCGCATGAAAAATATTGTCACGCAGCGAGCGGCAAGTGTCGCTGACATAAACATTGTGCCGAGAAATTATTGTCCTCTCGAAGGTGTGGTCTCGAAAATAATGCGCTATCATTTCCACTACCTTGTGGTAGATAGCTCGGTGCGTTTTTTATAGTGTCCCTAGTAGGCCTAATCCACTCTCATAATTTAATGCAGAAATTGTTCAAAATGCCGTCCTCTCGTTCGCAGAGAGTTCGGCCATTTGAACAATATCTCGCGTTGCACGATGTGCCATGTCTGGCGTAATGGTACCGAAGGCCGCAATGATAGCTTCACGTACTTCGTTTTCTGTACTATTACGTCGATCCTCGACTAGATTTTTTTATGTAGCCCCATATAAAAAAAAGTACGTTGAAGTCTGGCGACCGTGCTGTCCAGGTGATCGGGCCACCACGACCTATCCATTTATCTAGATAGTTCGTGTTTAATAGATCGCGAATTTGCCGACAAAAATGCGCGGGAGCTCTATCGTGCTAAAATATTATTTGTCTACGCATGCGAAGAGGTACATCTTCGAGAAGTTCCTGCAATTTATTTTGTAGGAAATCCGCGTAAATTTGATCTTTTAGGCGCGGTGGTAAAAAATATGGATCGATCGGAAAATTTTAAAAAGAAATTTATACTACAGACTATAGTTGTCATTCGTTTCTTCACAGATTCGCGTTCACGATTCTCATCAGTCACGTTCAAATTTTGTGTAGTGCCAAAGCGATCATGCACTCTGGACGAGTATACAGATATGATAGTGGCCTACGGGCTAGCGGATGAAAATGCGCGTGTCGCAGCTCGAATATATGCGGAACGATTTCCCGGGCGTAAACATTATCCGACTTCCATTATAATTTTTCGTGTTGTGCAAAGATTACAAAAAGGGTGTCTTGTCTATAATGCAGGAAATGCACCAGTGCGTTAGCGTGTACAAAATGAAGAAAAAATTCTTGACATGTTCCATGGAAATCCGGGGACCAGCGTGCGTGATGCGGCACATAAGCTCAATGTTTCGCGATACAGCGTGCATCGAACTCTACGTATTAACCCGTTTCGTACGAGAATGATCTAAATTTTGACTTTTTTTTATATAGTAAATTTTCAAAGAAAAAATTAATGGATTATTTTGAAAATTCATTTTCCTATTGTATTTTTGTCCGCTCTTTCTTCCGTTGTCCGTTTTTCGGTATCACTCGCCATTTTCCCAATATAGCGGCAAAAACGTAAAAAAATCGCAAAAAAGTCAATTTTTTTTTCATTATATCGTATTTTTGAACATCAAAGCGTTGTCGGATCGTTTCCGTCGTCTGGATCTGGTGGCATAAATGTTTTTACTAAAACAGGATCAGAAAGAGCGGACAAAAATACAATAGGAAAATGGATTTTCAAAATGATCCATCGATTTTTTCTTTAAAAATTTACTACATGAAGAAAAGTTAAAATTTAGGTCGTTCCCGTACGAAACGGGTTAATGGATTGCATCCGTATCATTACCAAGGTGCAACAACTTTTACCTGGAGACTTTGTATAGCGAATTAATTTCTGTGAAGATATTGTCATTATTAACTTTTTTATATTTACGGTACTTTCAACGTATAAATCGTCGAAAAATCATACGCAGAATTCCTTACACAATGCAGACGGGATTTATCTTTCCCGGATATTATTTTATGGACCGACGAAGAAACTTTTATCCCGAACGGTGTATTTAATTCACGTAATTATTTATACTGGGCAAATGAAAATTCTCGCGTTGTCTGAGAAGGCGCGTTTCAATTTCGCTAGTCTATAAACGTAGGCTAGAATAATCGGAAACCAAGTGGTGAGTGTAAACCGTAAAAATAAAGCAACTTTTTTTATTAATAAAGCTATAAATTTTTCTTTAAAATTTTCAGATTGGTTCGTATTTTTTACCACCGCGCCTAAAAGGCCAAATTTACGCGGATTTCCTACAAAATAAGTTGCAGGAACTTCTCGAAGATGTACCTCCTCGCGTGCGTAGACAAATAATATTTCAGCACGATAGAGCTTCCGCGCATTTTCGTCGGCAAGTTCGCGATATATTAAACACAAACTATCCAGAAATGGATAGTTCGTATTTAATATATCGCGTGGTGGCCCGATCACCTGGCCAACACGGTCGCCAGTCCTCAACGTACTGGATTTTTTTATATGGAGCTACATAAAAAATCTAGTCGAGGATCGGCGTAATAGTACAAAAAACGAAGTACGTGAAGCTATCATTGTGGCCTTCGGTATCATTACATGGCGCATCGTACAACGCGCGACATTGTTCGAAGGACCGAACTGTGTGTACAAGAAAGAGAAGAGCATTTTGAATAATATTAAATTATGTTAATTATGAATAATATTCATTATGAATAATATTAAATTATGAATAATATTAAATAATATTAAATTATGAAAGTTGATTAGGCCTACTGGGGACACCACTATAAAAAAAGCGCATCAAGCTGTCTACCGCAAGGTGGTGTGGAAATGATAGCGCATCATTTTCGAGACCACATCATCGAGGGGACAATAATTTTTCGGCGCGATGTTTATGTCAACGTCGCTCGCTGCATGACAATATTTTTCTGGCGCGCTGTCTTACGTCGCGCGCCGTACTGCATCTCACTACTACAGACTAGAACTCACTGTTAGGAGATACATATACAAACTTACTGAGTCCCACCTACCGTTTTCTACACGCTGATTCGCTAAAACATTTCAATTAATTTTCCCATAACTAATGCGAATTTTACAAAATGATATAGGACTTTTCTTCTTAGTTTGACCCACTATCCCCAATTTCCGGCTGTAAACTTTCATACCGAACACCCTGTATACAGGGTGTCCCATTTTAACTTGGACAGTAAAATATCTCGAAAACTGAGCCCAGCAGACAAAAATGTTTCAGACAAAAGTTGTATGGTTTCGAGGGGGACATAAGATGGTGTCATTACTTTGACCTTGGATAACACAGCTCCACAAAAAAATGAAAAAATTATCCAGTGACCTTGACATACCTCACTATACGTAAACGACCACGCTGAAACCGAATCCGAGGTCCAAATTGCTCTATCACGTCAGGTTTTTCTTCTAAACTCAAAAAATAGGCGAAAAATAGTATAACTAAAACATAAGCCCAACAACCCAATCAAACCCCCCCAACCCTATAACCCGATAACTCATGTACCCAATAACTCAATACCCCATAACCCTATAATCCCAATAACCCCATAACCCCATAACCTGTAACCCCATAAGCTAAAAAGTCGATCTCTCATGCTTCTGAGCTTCGTAATTCAGTAAGGTTGAAACCATATGCGTTTGAACCCCATAAACCCATAACCCCAGTAATCTCATAACCCCATAATCCATGTACCCAATAATCCCGTAACCTGTAACCGATATTTTCTACGGTTGAGCAAGCCGCAGAATTTTTTTTAGACTGTTTTTACGTGTGTCTGCATCCAAGGCACCTCCACGTGGTGACGGTGGGCAACGGAGTTGTTCCGTGATCCGGCAAAGTCCCTGGATAACGGTGTTCATGCCGTCATGGCAGGCACACGGAAAAAATTTACGATACAGGGAGTCGGAATCCCAGTATCGGCGGCTGGTCAGGGTGAGAAAGCGGGCCCGCAGGCGTCGTCATCATGCGACCACAGCTCTGCAGAGGTGGGTACTTTGGCCTCTACAGACTATAAAGCTACAAGACGTAATGCAACCAAAGTATCTTCACGTAAAAAGTCTAAAAAAAATTCTGCGGCTTGCTCAACCGTAGAAAATATCGGTTACAGGTTATGGGGTTATTGGGTACATGGGTTATGGGGTTATGAGATTACTGGGGTTATGGGTTTATGGGGTTCAAACGCATATGGTTTCAACCTTACTGAATTACGAAGCTCAGAAGCATGAGAGATCGACTTTTTAGCTTATGGGGTTACAGGTTATGGGGTTATGGGGTTATTGGGATTATAGGGGTATGGGGTATTGAGTTATTGGGTACATGATTTATGGGGTTATAGGGTTGTGGGGGTTTGATTGGGTTGTTGGGCTTATGTTGTTTAGTTATACTATTTTTCGCCTATTTTTTGAGGTTAGAAGAAAAACCTGACGGTAGAGCAATTTGGACTTCGGATTCGGTTTCAGCGTGGACGTTTACGTATAGTGAAGTATGTCAAGATCACTGGGTAATTTTTTCATTTTTTTTGTGGAGCTGTGTAATTATTTGAAAGTCATGTGAAGGTCACCTTCGATTCTTTAAACGGAACTCTATACTTTTTATTACATATTTTGTAGCTTATCTCGAGAGCTTTCCAAAACGCTATAATGAAGTATGTTTTTGTTAAGTATTTCTCGAGTTAATTTAAATTTTGTTATGATATTTAATATAAAATATGAAATATCTCATAAAATATTCACTTTTGAATGATTTTACCTTAATACTTTTAGACACAAAATAATAAAAGGAAACGATTAATGTAAAAAAGCACGAAAAATTAGGTTTAAAAATTTTATTGAATTTTTTAATTGCATTNGTGGATTTTACAAAATTCCATATCTAAAAATTAATACTATTAATCAATTCCTTTTATTATTCGACGTCTAAAAGTATTAAGGTAAAATCATTCAAAAGTAAATACTTTATGAGATATTTCATATTTTATATTAAAAAATGTAATAAAATTTAAATTAACTCGAGAAGTACTTGACAAAAACATACTTCACTATAGCGTTTTGGAAAACTCTCGAGATAACCTACAAGAACATGTAACGAGAAATAGTAGGTTCCATTTAAGAAATTGAAGGTGACCTTTACGTGACCTTCAAACAATTATCCAAGGTCAAAGCAATGACACCATCTTATGTCCCCCTCGAAACCATACAACTTTTGTCTGAAACATTTTTGTCTGCTCAGTTTTCGAGATATTTTACTGTTCAAGTTAAAATGGGATACCCTGTATATCTCGTTAACGGTCGTGTGCAGGTAGACTGGACTAAACTGATTGTGAGTCGAAAAGTCCTCTACCATTTTGCAATTTTCATAATAGTTAAGGAGTTATTAATGATTGAAATCACCGATTTAGCTCAGCCACCTGCCGAATACAAGCGCGCGACGAGATACGGCCGCCCAGCGCCGTCGTTGCTAGGAAACGCGGGGAGTTATGAACGGCCTAGTTGCCTAGATATGAATGGCGCGCAGTGCTAAGCTATGATTGTCCCCTTTTCGTATCTTTTTCATCCAAATTAATTATTTAATATAAAAAGATTTATTTTTTATGCACACAAAAAATTTATTTTATTTGTGTATATTCATCATGTACGTGCGTGTGTGTGTGTGTGTGTATGCAAGCATGTATATTGTCGAAGAAAGGAAAGTCGGATAATCGGGGCAGCGGTGGTGATGATTGATTAAAGAACGGTCTTGTCGCACTGAATTTATTCTATAACTGTGCTGACGAAAGGCAGCACGAATGCGTTACAAAATAGACGTGAAGTGCCCACGGAAATCGCACGCGAATTGTAGCGAGTCCGAATTGTCTTGCCGGCGCGAGACATTCTAAATGTAGAACGAAGGCGCGTCCGAATACTTTTGCGATCGGCGTGAGAGAGGGCCCGTTCGGTTCGGGAGCCGATATTTATGCCTTCTGACTCCCCCGAGGAATCCGACATTAAGAGAGGCTAAGCAATTAAGAACAATGATCGTTTGTAAGTCAGGAGTTCTTGGGGAGTCAGGGAGCAAAGTCGTGCGTCAATATTAGTGTCGATTGTTTGCCGCATACCGAAAACGAACGGGAGACGCCTCGCGCGGTAGCCCTTACTGCTTGAAGCGTCTCTCAGCGCGAATATGCGATGGATGGATGCGCGCGGCTGACAACGCGAGCCTCTGCGAGCACTGGACCTCCTAGAGCCCGATATTTAGCATGTTTTCGGAACATATATGTATGTACATATCGTCTATAAGCAGTGAGCGGTGTATGATAAAAGATTGCGCTGAAAAATAATTTTCGTTTTCATTGTAGTAAGAAAGTAATAGAATGCTATCATTTCCACCTTGCAGTAGATAGTACGTTTTTTATAGTGGTTTTTCCAATAGGCCTAATCCACTCTCATTTTTTAATGCAAAAATTGTTCAAAGCAGTCCTCTTTTTCGTACACAAAGTTCGACCCTTCTAACAATGTCCCGCGTTACATAGTCCGCCGTTTCCGGTGTAATGGCATTAAAGGCCGCAATAATTGCTAAACGTACTTCATTTTCAGTACCACTACGACAGTGTTCGACTAAACTTTTCACATAAATCCATACGAAATATGGTATATCTGATGATCCTGCCAGGCAATTGGACCGCCTCGACCAATCCATCTATGTGGATAACGCGCGTTTAAAATATCGCAAACATTTCGACGGAAGTGCGCAGAAGCTCCATCATGCTGATAAATTAATTGTACTCGCAAATGAGGAGGTACATCTGCGAGAAGCATCGGCAACTCATTTTCCAAGAATTCTGCCCAAATTTCGCCATTTAGACGTGGTGGGAGAAAAAATGGGCCGATCTAAAAATTGGTGACAAAAATGTTAGATTTAGCAACGATTTAGTAAAAAAAATTATTTTTTCGGTTAATACTTACTACTTGGTTCGCAATTATTCCTGCCCACACGTTGATGGACCATCTATGTTGAAATGCTCTTATGCGAATAACGTGAGGATTTTCCTCTTCCCAATACAAAATATTATGTGAATTGAATACGCCGTTCGGCATAAATGTAGGTTCGTCCGTCCATAAAATAAAGTCGGGAAAGATACGTTTCGCCGACATTGCGCAGAAAAACCTGTATACATTTTATTAACTATTACTACACCGCAAATATAAAAAAATCGATGATAACAGTACCTTCACAAAAATGAATATTGCTCATCTCCTGGCAATTGCTGTTGTACACGTTGATAATGGTACGGGTGCAATTCATTTATATGTAAAGTATGATGTACCGCATATCGTGATACGCCCGGATTGCGTGCCACACAATGCATACTAATTCCAGGCCTTCGATAAAATGCTTGAAGAATTGCTTCTTCGTCTCGAATACGACGTCGCACTGGTAGATCATCAGCTCCGAGATTGTGCATAAGACATGCCGTTTCTCGTAGTTGTTGTACAACGCAAAAAATTTGGCGTCCCGTAGGATGACGATCACGTCTTGGAAATCTGTCCACGTAAATCCGCGCTGCGAGACGTGCATTTTTCCCCACAAGTCCGTAAGCAGCAATCATGTCACAATATTCTAGGAGTAAATCTTATTGTAACTATGAATGATATGCGAACGCAAGTGATACTCAACGTAAGTCGCGGATGCAGAAAGAAAACACTTAACAATCAGACTTGATCATTCGAACGTTCGCTCAGTCGATCGTTACTTGTCTATAAACAGTCTGACTAAAATCGTCGATTGTTATTTGTCTCAATCGTCGACTTTTCTTAAAAATCTTAAAATCTACAAAAAAATATAAGCTTTTGAATGGTGCCTGACAAAATTATCGAATTCTATCAGATCATCCTCAAAATTTGGGAAAACCAAAGAAAAATAATGAAAACGGTAATTTTCCATGTGTGGCAACGATTTGTTCGACTTTTTTCTCATCCAATCAACACGTAATAGTACTCTATTCATCTGTGTATTGTCATATGAGTGTAACCTAACGGATAAGAGCTTATTGGTAATGTAAGATTCCTTGAAGAACGATTTTGAGAGTCAAAAATCAATTTTATGAAGATTTACAGGATTAAAAAATTTTTCTACAATGAGACGTAGTAGTGATATCGTACGAATTTTTGCCCGTTACGAAAATACATCTAGGGGTTGAAATAAGGCGTTGGGCGTTGATATTCGTGGAGAGCACTTGAATCGCCTTATTCATTTCATTATGATTGTATGGCTCTTACTCTCTTATATCTTACGTTGAATAATGATTGCTCATCTTTTTGAAACCTCGATATGTAAAATTCGATCTATCACAATCATTGGAATATCTTTTAATCTTCTTTGTTGATTGGTACAAAACAGTGATTTCTCAGAATCTCTGGAACTGATAGAGCAGCATCAAATCTTCTGTTAAAAAATCTCTTCGTCTTTTGGTGCTTTTTGTCATCATAAGACAGTATTCAAATACTTTTGGAATTCTTCTAACCCCAGTCAATAAGTTTCTCGAATGAAAGGATGGCATCATTCGGTTTACAGAGGAGGCTAACTCATACAGCTTCTCTCTTGAATTCAGCACCTTTATCATGCACAGAATGGAAGTGCCATTCCGCTTGAGCACCAAAATCCTCTTCATGATACATAAGGTTCATCATCCGGTATTTATTTTTAAATTGTTAATTTGACGAAGATGTGTATACACATATATAAAACTAATATTGTTATTAATTATTCCTATGTATACATTATGTAACATAAAACGCGCGGATGGTGTTAATATTAATATTTAATTAATTTAATTAATTAATATTTGACATTAATAGATTTCTACGTCACCTTGGAGGTATTATTGTTGATACGGTTTTTTAAAGTGGTTTCTTCGTAGGCCTATTCCACTAAAATTGCAATTTATTAATACTTTTTTGGCTTGAGAGACGAAATATCCACATCAATATTAAATAAATGTACTCGCATCAGCGAGGATAACGATGCATCGCTTAAAGAGAATCGTACACCTGATTTTATATGCTTCATTTTGGAAAATGAGGATTCACATAAGTACGTTGATTCAAACATTGAAAAAATTTTAATTCCAAAATTATGTAATTGTGGAAATTTGGCTTTGTTCAAAATTTTAAAAAATTTTACATCTGTTTCTGGTCGCGATTTCAGCGAAATATTATTTTGTAAATCGCACAACTCTAGTTGGAAATTAATAGTCTGTTAAACTATGGGAACAGTTCGAGGAGTTTCAAAAAGAATGAGATTTTGTCCTAACGTTTCAAAATCGCGAAATCGTTGAGCAAATTGTTTAATTAATTCATTAATAAGATGTGCATATATTTTAAATTCGCATTTCGTGCTATGTTCTGCAACGAGAACGCTGCATGAAGGAAAGAAAAATAAATTATTTCTTTCCAAATAGTTTAAAAATAATTCTAATTTTGCACGAAATGAATCGACGTGACTCACTAACTCGGATATTGTTTGGTTGATCTGTTGGAGTTTCAAGTTTAAACTATTTAAGTGACAAGTCAAATCTCTTATAAAAGCTAATTCGCAAAGAGATTCGATGTTTTCAAAATATGATTTGAACGTATCCAATTTTGAAATGCACATTTCTTGTAAGAAAAGATAAATTTCTTTTCGTATAGCAAAAAATTGTTGTAAAGTCTTTCCGGCACTCATCCATCAAGCTTCACAATAAAGAGGCACATCTTTATATACCGCATCGTACTTTTCCAAAAATCTTTTAAATTTAAGATGAAGGAATTTGTTGCCATCTTTAATCGCATTTACTATTGCTGTTATTGTCTGCATAGCAGTAGATAGTTTAAGATTTTTCCCGCATAAAGCTTCCTGATAAATAATACAATGAAGCAGAAAAAATTTTAAATTCCTCGGTTTCAATTGTCTTAAAGTCTAACTTTCGATCCAACCATAAACTTTGCATCATCTGTACCCAAACAGCGTAAAACGTGGACATCCATAATATGTCCGAATATCTTAGGATATTTATGGACTATTTTCTTGTGTCATTAAAAATAAAATAAAATGTCTAATATAACTATTTTCAGTCATATTAGATATTTTTCTTAAATAAAAAATGTCAAATATTGTAATAAAATATAAATATCCTATAAATATCCTATAAACATTTATAGGATGTCCACTGGATATCAATTTGATATATTGTGTGCTTTTTATTTAAATATAGTTATGTTGTAAGTTTTAACAATAGTGCTGCTATATGATGCACAATCGTTGTACAATCAGTTTACAATTTACCTTATATTTTAATATGCAACAATAATAATATTGTTGCGAGTGTTGTGCCCGAGTATACGGACAGCTGTTCTGGAAGGAATCGATATATTGATTCATCGAAGATCAGCTGTCAAGAAGTGCGTTGCTGCTTGACAACGATGATAAACAGCCGGCGAGCTGTCAGATTTTTGGGAGATTCGGTCTCGGACGGACGTCGTGCGCGCAAGAGATTCTCCCTGCCATTTGATTCCTTGTTTCGCTGTTCTTGTTGTTTTCAATAAAGTTCTTGAGTTTTAAAAGAGCTACTGTGTTCTTCTCTGAGTGCGTGTTTACTCGTATGACGTGAGCGACGCAACAATATTAATAACTTTTTGCGTTTGTGTGAAGCTGGCACTTCATCTTCTTGCACCGCAAGTTTTTATGCAAGTTCCATTTGCACCCGGAATAGTTCTACAGTTCCCGCTAGGTCTCAGAAATAGTTTTGCTAATTTAATTTAAAAAAAATGAAATTTGAAAATATGAGGTGCCAAGTTCCCGTGACACCTCAAATTGTGAAAAAAATGGATTTTTAACACAAAACTCTATAGTTCTCGAAGAGTTCTACAGTTCCTGATAAATTTTAGCAATAGTTCTGCATTTTTAATATTTTTAAATAAATTTTTAATTCCACTGCTGGCATATCATCTTAAAAGTAAAATACCACGTTATCACATATTCTAATCGACTTTACGGTACCTTCCAAGAATGCAACATTATTTCTAATGATTTTCATTGGTTTTGTTGACGGTTCCAGCCTTTTCACTATTTTTAAATAATTTTTTAACTAACCTAACCAGACCGCCAGCACCTCCTCTAACGAAAAGTATGCGGTGCTGATAGATTGTATCAACTTTTTGGCAGTTCTCGACAGTTCTCGCATAGTTCTAAGCGATTAAATAAAATTCAACAACAGTTCCAGCTTTCTATTTTTAAAACTATTTTTAAACAGTTCCAGCTTTCTATTTTTAAAACTATTTTTAAAAAATTTTTTAACCTAACCACCAGCACTTCCTCTATCAAAAAGTACGTGGTGCGGATAGATTCGATCAATTTTTTGGCAGTTCTCGCATAGTTCTAAGCGATTAAATAAAATTCAACAACAGTTCTGGCCTTCAAGTATTTTTAAAAAATTTTTTAACCTAACCACGAGCACCTCCTCTATCGAAAAGTACGCGGTGCGAATAGATCCGATCAATTTTTTGGCAGTTCTCGACAGTTCTCATAGTTCTAATTATTACAATAAAATTCAAGAACAGTTCCGGCCTTTAACAATTTTTAAACAATTTTTTAATCTTACCGCCAGCACTTCCTCTATTAAAAAGTGTGCGGTGCGGATAGTTCCGAACAGTTTTTACTAATATAAACTAAAATAAACCATGAAATGGATAATAATACAAAATAATGTATTTAACGTGTGCGTAATATGATAGTAATCTATAAAAGAAAGCATAAAATGAATAATAATATGAAATAATGTATTTAACTTGTGCGTAATAGTATATGGTGCAGTGTAATATAATCTATCCTAAATGTCTATCCTATTTAATATATTGCTGTGTTAAATAAATCTTTACCATTTTACAGCATATTTGTGGGTACATCTCGGTGCGTTTCACTTCTGTTATAGATAGTAACCATGTATGACAAATCGCTCTTGTTAGAAATCTTGTTATGAGATGATTATCGCACTCTTGATAATAACGGTAAGATATATCCACCTACAGCGTCCGTATATAATATCATTTTGCAGAAAATGCATGAAAGTAGTACTAATATTACAGCCAAATACGTATATACAATTGTAAAGAAAGCTCGCAACGGATATAAGAAAATTGTTAGAACAGCATTATAATATCGATATTGAAAAATGTGAAATAGGTATTGATAATACATCCATTTTAGAAAATAATGATAATACATCTACATCCTCCATTGCTACATATTTGAAAGAATTTAATCTTGTCATATCGACAGATAAATGGAAGATGATGAATCCTGTAAAAAAAATAAACGGGTTTACTGGGTGCTGAAACCAGGTTGGACTGACATCGTAGCAGAAAAGTTATGGCAACAGCAAAAACTTCCTTGTGTTTTCAAATTCAAAAAGCACAATGTACATCTCAGTGCACAAGCTCGTTCTTATGTATCTTTTCGAGGCAGTTGTGTGGAATGTGCTGCAACTATTGCATGCGTATTATTTAGGATTTAGGATACCAAGCAATAATACTGATGTTATTTTTTAGTACACAGTAGAAAATATATGTTCTGCGAAACATACAAGTAATCTGAAGAGACATCTTAAAGATAAAAGGCGTGCACTAATTGCTGATAAAATGATCCAGCAACGAAAAGATGCAATTTCTTTTCGGCGAGAAGAGGCAAAACGATTGAAGCAATTTGGAGACAAAGATTCTCCGATTCTGCCTTCTTCTACGGTATTATATAAAGCAAAAGAAGAAAGATTACTGCAGCAACATAGATTAATATTTAGCAATCCCGTGTTAAATATATTAAATAGTGCAAAGTAAACACATGAGTTCAATTATTAATATTAGTTTATTACCTTTCTTCTGTATGTATTGGACTCCCGAACAACTGCTATATTTGGCAAGATACAAAAATGATCCAGAAGCATTCTTGACGCTTGATGTTACAGGCGGCATAATTAAACGCGAAGCATCACAAGATCCGCCAATATTTTTATATCAATGCGTTTTCGTAAGTAATGAGGGCAGTATTCCAATATTCCAAATGATTTCATCCGATCATAGGATTATAACAATTCTTTTTACGAAACATTATTGCCAAAGGTGTTCCACGCACTGTTGTGCCAGATTTTGGGTGGGCCATTTTAATCGCGGTTTCAAATGTTTTCGCGAAATGCAATGATTTTAAAGATTATTTACATAAATGTTACATGACTGCAGTTATGGAGAACACTAGCATGATGCCACTATGTTACATTAGATTAGATGTTAGTCATCTAATTCGCATGGTATTGAGATGAAAATGTTTGAAAAACAATGATAAAATATTGGTACGACTTCGCTGTATTAGTCAGACATATAAAATGAATTCTTTAAGAGAAATTAAATACTTTCTGGAATCCATGTTAATTTTAGCTCTGAGCAAAAGTATTGGGTCTATAATGGATGGAAAATCACTAATGTCTGAAGAGCGTATGCAATATCGATATTATAAAAGGTATGATGTAATAGAAACAGATGCATACGATAATGATAATGATGAAAATCCGGAAATTGAGTCATTTAGTAATGATAATTCCGGTCATGAAAACAATTATAACATTAGCTGGCTGGAATGGAGTAATTCTGTTTGGGATTTAACATAAAAAATTGCGGAACATTCAAAACATGGCGATATAATAAATACATGTTATAATCCAAATATTGCAAAACAAGTAAAGGCATGTTTATTATCTTATTTGCCCATATGGACAGGTATAATGCGTCCATATTTCAATAGATCAGGAGAAATTGCTACCTCTTCTATCATTGAGACGGAATTTAATGATTTAAAGACAGAGTTTTTAAAGGTCAACTTCCTATAAGGTTTGACAAATTTGTTGTGCAACACCTACATTTTCTAGATGCGAAAGTTATCCTTGCATCTAACGAAAAGGACATTCAAGTAGGAAATGATATATCATTGGATCGAGAATCCATTGCATCTAACGAGCAAGATAAAGAAAGTAATTTGCAATTAGATGACAATAATAAAATGAAAGTCGATGAAACCGTATGCACTGATAGCATGGTATATACTAACAGTACAATGAGTAACACAGATTCTTTTATTCAGCAAAAATTGCACGAATGTAATAATGCGCTTGAAAAGAATTGGAATACCTATGAGAACTGGCCTGGTTTGATAAGTTCGGATAAAATTTTGAACAAGTGTGCTGAAGAACCTATTGCTAAACCTCTTTCAAAAAAGCGAACTAAATCGTCATATTTGAATAAATGTCCAGAATGGGATTATTTGAAAAATACAACGTCACATAATTTATGCCTCTTATTATAAATAGAACCAAATGCAAACCCATAAGCAAATGAGGAATAACCATCACAATACAAGAGACATGTGCTTTTGATTCATTGCTACAACTTGTAGCAAGTGGAATCGCAACGTACACAACATATCGGGAGGCAATAGAATCATGCACCGGAGGTATTTTTAAACTAGCGCGCTCTATCTTAGAAAACGAGAAATTGCTAACAAAACATTATGCAGAACGAGCTTCCATATTGGAAAATTTACCACTCTTTCGTGACGCGATAACAATTTATATATGTGGCATTAAACGATTAAGTGCCAACTATAATGCAGCACATCTAGCGGAACATTTTTTTATAGATGCACCCAGTTGTGAGTTTATCAAATCTTGTACATGCGGCGCTACGAATTCGCGTTCATCAGTAATTTGCAATATAAATATAGACATACTTTTCGATCATGGATTGCAGAATATGCAGCGAGCAATAGATAACGTTCAAAATATCATTTTTAAATGTCAAATTTGTGATGCTTTAGAAAAGAACAATTTTAAATACGGAAAACATATAATAATAGATACATCTGTATTTACTGACCACAGATATCTTAACAAAAAAACAAATATTAAACATGATTTAGAGTCTATCGCAAAAACTATCACTATAAATGATACAAATTACATATTAGCAGGTGTGGTCCATTATACACAGTATGGAAATATTGAAAATGGACATTATATTGCGTATGCATTTGCAAGTACAAATACGATGATTTGAAGAAAAAACATGAGACGGTAAACTCTACGCAAGAAATTAAACCACATGTTATATTATATGTTACATGTTAATGAATATACTCGCTCGCACAAACACATACGTACACATATCCGTACACACATACGCACACGCACACGCACACGCACACGCAAACGTGCACACACACGCACACATGGGCGCGCGCGCATTTTTTAAAATATTATTTCATTGTTTATTTTAAATAACTTTTAATTGTTCATTAAAATTAATTTCGTTAAATCACATGAGTAGGTAGTAGAGGCGGGTTTCGATCCGGGTCCTCCGAGGGGGGAGCGGGTCGGGGAACTACTCCGCGGGCGAGAGGGGTATGACGTCACGGGGGCCGCGGCGCGCTCCATGCGCGGTACGTGTCAAAAAATGCAAACTTTGCATTGTCCGTCAATGTACGGCCGCGGTCAAGGAGGATCCGCGCTATGACTATGAGGGGGGAGGGGAGATCTGATTGATTGATTGATATTTATTTAGCTTTCTCAGCTATTTTGTTGTACATAGAGTGTCTTACAAACTAGTTAACTGAGATATAATATATTCTTTTAACATATGCTTAAATGATATAAGATCATCACATTGCTTTAGTTCTATCGGCATAGCATTATACATTTGTATACCTTTGTAAAATAGACTATTGCTAAAATAGACTTTGTAAAATAGACTATTTTGCGCACTTCTTGTTTTTCTAAATTGTATCACAATGTTACTCGCTTGTCTTGTTCGTCTCTCATTCATATCTCCCATTAACACTATTCTATTTCCTAATTGTTCAGGTAACATGCCATTTACCATTTTAAAAACAAATATACAAACGTTATAATGTATTCTCTGTCTTATAGACATAAACTGCAGCGCGTGCCGTATTCTTTCCACCTTAGTATACCTATCACATTGTAATATAACTCGAGCATGACTCGATTTTGCGCTACTTGCAGTTTAGTCAGCTAAGTCTCACCCATACTTGCCAATATCGTATTAGAATATTCAAAGTGTGGTACTTTAATTGATTTGTAAACAATACATCTGGTATAACCCGATATGTCTTTACCAATTCTATTTAAAAAACTTATCTTTTTCCCTATTTTCTTTAATATATAA
>JAJVSH010000086.1:220276-234629 GCA_021460005.1 Tetramorium alpestre | reverse complement strand
AAATTGTTTAAAAATTGTTAAAGGCCGGAACTGTTGTTGAATTTTATTGTAATAATTAAAACTATGCGAGAACTGTCGAGAACTGCCAAAAAATTAATCGGATCTATCCGCACCGCATACTTTTCGATAAAGGAAGTGCTGGCGGTCTGGTTAGATTAGTTAACAAATTATTTAAAAATAGTTAAAAGGCTAGAACCGTCAGCAAAACCAAATTATTAGAAAATTATTAGATCTATTATTGCACTTTTGGAAGGTACTGTAAGTTGGTTAGAGTATATTGTAACGTGGTACTTTACTTTTATGGTGAAGTTCCAGCGGTGGGATTAAAAATTTATTTAATAATATTAAAAGTGCAGAACTATTGCTAAAACGTATTAGGAACTATAGGACTCTTCGAGAACTATAGAATTTCGTGTTAAAAATCAATTTCTTCGCAACTACGAGGTGCCAGTGGTTGGATTAAATATTTATTTAAAAATATTAAAAATGTAGAACTATCGCTGAAACTTATCACGAACTATAGAACTCTTCGAGAACTATAGAACTTTGTGTTAAAAATCGATTTTTTCGCAACTTGAAATGCCAGCGGTCTAATTAAAAATTTATTTAAAAATATTAAAAATGCAGAACTATTGCTGAAATTTATCAAAAACTCTAGAACTCTTCGAGAAGACTATAGAATTTTGTGTTAAAAATCCATTTTTTCACAATTTGAGATGCCACGGGAACTTGGCACCTCATATTTTCGAATTGCATTTTTTTAACCTAAATTAGCAAAACTATTTCTAAGACCTAGCGGGAACTGTAGAACTTGCATAAAAACTTGCAGTGCAAGAAAATGAGGTGGTGCCAGCTTCACACACACATTTTTTACTTTGGATAAAAAGTATAGATATAATGAATAATAAAGCAACTATAATTTTTATGAATTAATATACATATAAAATATCCTAGAAATATCCTAAGAACGTCTTTAGGATGTAAAGATGTTCTTATATATATAACAGAAACAGTACCCTCCAGAAGTTTGGAAATACCCTATAGAAGTGTGCAATTCTTTAATCCATTAAGGTCTATGGTCAGCACAGCCGAGATAGCAACAAACTAACTATTAGATTTATGGCATAAAGTAAAAGTAAGATTCATATTTTTCTTTTGTTTATTTTGTTTGTTAATAAAAAATTGTTCAAATTTTTTTTATTTATTGTTTCTTGCAAAATCTAAAAATATCATTGGATATTACAGGAAAAATCATGAAGATTTAGTTTGAAACATTTTTTTGCAGGAGCTATAGTTTAGCCAGAAAAAATTAAAGAAAAATAATATCCTCCATAAGTTTGGAAACACTATAAAAATGTACAATATAAAGGAAGTACATAATAAAATTGATTTATATTAGTTTAAACATATTTATTTAACTAAAATAAATATGTATAGGTATATTTTTGTTTCTTTTAGTTAAATAAACGTTTTCAAACTAAAATAAATCGATTTTATGTATTTCCTTTACATTGCACATTTTTATAGTGTTTCCAAACTTATGGATATATATTATTTATATATATATTATTTTTCTTTAATTTTTTCTGGTTAAACTAAAGCTCCTGCAAAAAAATGTTTCAGACAAAATCTTCATGATTTTTCCTGTAATATCCAATTATATTTTTAGATTTTGCAAGAAACAATAAATAAAAAAAATTTTTTTAACAATTTTTTATTAACAAACAAAATAAACAAAAGAAAAATATGAATCTTATTTTTACCTTATGCCATGAATCCAATAGTTTGTCGCTATCTCGGTTGTGCTAGTCATAAGCCTTAATGGGTTAAAGAATTGCACACTTTTATAGGGTGTTTCCAAACTTCTGGAGGGTACTGTATGTATTTAAATTTGAGCAATCTTATCAAATTATAAATATTATAAACGTTTATATAACGTTTTATAAATATTTATTAACGTTTATATAAACACATTGTAACGATGCACTCCGTATGATGCATCGTTCCGGCAACCATCCACCGGGAATCATCCGGGATCGGCCAGAGAGCCGCTTCGAAAATCGAACTGATTCGGGTTTTTCCGCCGAGGGCACAAGGAGAGCCGAACGCGAGGGTCCGATACCCTCACCACGACTGACTCCGAATTCCACGCGTCTGCGCCGCACTAAATACCCCCACCAAGCCTGAAAAATGGTATAAAAGGCCGATTCTGGTGAAACGAAATCGGATTTGCCTGCAGCGCGCTCGCCGCGAGACATCGTCTCGTCGTGCTAAGCTAAAACTGCCCCCGAGCACCAGTGGACGATGTAGCGAAGTGAGAGGATTCTACGCCTCCGCCTAGGATTTTCCGGCACGTCAAAAACTTTGCTCGTAACGACCATCCTTTCCACCATCGCGAGATAACAAGGTCAGAGGGAATTCTCCTTGGCCCGGGATTTTCCGGCCACGCGATTTCCAAGAACATCCTGAAACCGATCGTGATGCAAAAAAGGGTGCGAGAGTTTCTTCATCTTTCCTCGAGGATTTTCAGACCTCCTTTCTATAATCTGAGGGGGAATTAAGAATGCGACTGCAAGACAAGCACCGCTCGTCCGATCCGAACATCGCCGCAACAAAAACCGGCAGCGAACTCGCGTGCAGCTCGACTCACGCGTTTCGAGATAACCGTCGCATCACCGAAGTCCGCCAATATGCGGCATCCGTATCGAACTCATAACGACCGATTCCAGGTCAGGCGCGATCCGGGGACCATACCGCTGTTTGCCGCGAGTCCCCGCGTTCATATAATAGTTCACTACCGAAAGTCCGCCGATGTGCGGCATCCGTTCCGAAACCGACCGAATATGGTCAAGACGCGATCGTGGAATCACTGGCTTTTCCGCCGCGTATCCACGTCCGCCACCTGTACCATATGTAAATACGCTATCTCTGTTCCGACCGATTTCTGTACCAATTTTTGAAAATGCCGTTTATCCGTTCCTGTAAGTTGCGTATTGTTACGTGAAGCTGAACGTGTTCTATCTTTGACTGTCCCGAATCCTAGAAACGGCGAGCTATCACGCGCGAAACCACAAACGCTCAACGAAGGCAGACCGTTTTAACATATATTACATTTATTTGATTTAATGTATCCTTTTCGAAGTTAAACATTTTCTGTTTACAATATTTAAAATATTTTACAATATTCACCAAAATATTCTTAATACTTTTCGAGATATTCAAACTAAATCAATTAAAATCAATGAAAATCCTATATATTATAAAATATAGAAAATCCATAATAGTCAGATATAATTATATTCTCATCTCTCATAATATTATGTAATTATTCCTTAAAAAACAAGTTGGCAATCTTTTTTAAATATCATACGCAATCATTTATCAAATCCGCAGCAGGTCTCCAAGGTAAAGAGCCTCTAGTCGATAGACTAATGTAGGTAAGGGAAGTCGGCAAATTGGATCCGTAACTTCGGAATAAGGATTGGCTCTGAGGAGCGGGGCGTGTCGGNCTTGGTCGGGAAGCGGGTCTGGCTGACGTGCCGGGCCTGGGCGAGGTGAACGCTCGGCGTTCTCGCGCCGGTTACGGGATCCGAGCTCGGTCCCGTGCCTTGGCCTCCCGCGGATCTTCCTTGCTGCGAGGCTTCCGTGGCGGNGCGAGCCGTCGTGGTCNTCCTCTTCGGCCGCCNTTCAACGCTCAGCTCAGAACTGGCACGGACTAGGGGAATCCGACTGTCTAATTAAAACAAAGCATTGCGATGGCCCTCGCGGGTGTTGACGCAATGTGATTTCTATGAATGAATGAATGAGCGAAAGGAATTCTCAAGTCTCGCTGATAGTCTTATATTTAAGGCCTCTTTAACTTCATCTTTAGATACTTTACAGCAATATAGCCAATGAAATTATCCTTAGAGTATCTAAAAATAAATTTAAAAAGGCCTTAAGTATAATCCCATACAGCACAGAAAGTTGAAATAACGTTGCTGAGACGTTGCAATATTGAATGTTAAGATAGTGTTACGCCCGTGTTGTTCGGTTCGGGAGATGAAATCGTGTGAAGTCGCGCATTCCAACGATATGAAGTCGTGCATTCCTTCGACGCGATTACCAAAGGCGTCGTTGTTGTTGTATGTGTGTTTTGACGGAACTGTCAAACCGTTTACATGCTTTGTACTTTGTTCTCTGTTAATAAAAACGTTTAGAGTTTTCTTTCCTAAGAGAGTCATTTCCTTCCGTTCCGGAAAGTACGCGTGACGTGTGCGTGAAAGTGCGGGAGTGCGATTGTGACGTCGCGTGAGCGTAACACTTTTTGGGGGCTCGTCCGGGATCGCAAGGAACGGACGTAATGGCTATGGCCACGACAGCAACCGTTACGGCGATGACATTGACTACGGCTTCATCGGCAATGGGAGTGGCGACTGAGACGGGGGAGAGACGACGCGTGATGTCGAAGAGAAGGCGAGTTGAGAGCGCGTGCGAGAGAGCTGAAACGTCTCTCTGCCTGAGTCAGCGGCCCTCCAAACTGTTCGCCAGGAGATGCAGGTGATGCGGGATGAGCAGAAACGTCGTGAGGACGAGTTAGTAGCTAAGAGACGCCAAAAAGAAGAGGAGCTACAACGTCTTCGTGGAGAGAATTTTCGAACGCCGCGGGATAATTCTCAGCTAAGTCTTTCCAATAATGTTGCTTCTCGCGGGACGGGGTTTAATTTTGCGAGCGCAGGCGGATTTAATTTTGCGAATACGGGAGAATCTAGATTCGCGAGTGCGGGTGAAGGCGATCTACGTACCGAGTTGGTTTTAAATTAAAGCCCGACACTTTTGACGGAACGGTACCGCTGCGGGAGTTCTTCTCCCAATTTGATTTAATAGCGCGTGCGAACCGATGGAGTGAAGCGACGAAAACCGTCGCCCTCGCTTCTTGCTTGAGGGGAAAGGCGCGTTCCGTTTTGGAAAGTCGAGAGCCTAGAAGGACTCAGTTTCGCGGAATTAAAGTCCAAGTTAGAATTGCATTTCGGAGAGGGGCATTTGTCTCAAAGTTATTATTCAATGTTTGTGAACCGGAAACAGAAATTCAGAGAGGAACTCGTTGAACTCGGTTCTGATCTAGAAAGGTTGACGCGCCTTGCTTATCCTGAGTCTCCGTTCGCACTCCGCGACAAAATCGCTTGCGCGCAATTTGTTTCCGCCTTTTCGGATAACTTTTTGAGAAGAACTCTCCAATTGGAAGGAGTAACATCGCTTGTTGTGGAAAGAGCTAAAGCTATAAAAGTGATTCAGGAAGAATACGTAGAAAGAGAAAGGAAGGGAAATTTCATAGGTGGGAAATTCAAGTCAAATGTCTTTCAGAACGTGAAGAAAGACGAAAAAAGGAAGAAGGGGAAGATAAAGCGCAGGGATTTGGATCAAAGAGCGGGAAGGAATGTTGGACGTGTGGAAAAGTTGGCCATTTCCGTTCAGAGTTACTCCGATTAGAAAGAATTTTCTCAGATATCCTTCCGGAGAAAGGGTGCCTATAGAGGCTAAGGTTGAGGTTAGGGTTCTTTTGTGAAAATTCTTTGTATCAATTCCTGTTTATTTAGTGGACATGAGCGACGAGTGTTTATTAGGTATAGATTTTCTACAAAAAGTTGGTTACGCCCGCGCGACGTCACAATCGCACTCCCGCACTTTCACGCACACTCCGCGTACTTTCCGGAACGGAAGGAAATGACTCTCTTAGAAAAGAAAACTCTAAACGTTTTTATTAACAGAGAATAAAGTACAAAGCATGTAAACGGTTTGACAGTTCCGTCAAAACACACACACAACAACAACCACGACGCCCTTGGCAACCGCGTCGAAGGAACGCACGACTTCATATCGTTGGAATGCGCGACTTCATACGACTTCATCTCCCGAGTCGAACGGCACGGGCGTAACAATATCAATATTTTTTTAAAGTTAAATTTTCTTACATTGATTCTTTATGTTATTACAACATTGAAAGACCATTGAATAATAAATTATTACCAAAACAGCACATGATATCATTCAAATATTCTGTATTCATATTATGAATGTACATTATATTATGAATGTACGTACTAAGAAAATTCCTATAATATCTCGTATAGCATATTATTTCTCATATATCCTGAGAGTATACTTGTAATATCTCTTATAATATATTTTGAATTACGCAGAAATTAGTCATTAACGGATATATGTGTAGTAATGTGTATAACAAAATAAATAATATCATTTTAAAATTTTCATAAAATCTTTTCATAAAAATTTGTCGCGTTGCAAGAAAGCGTTCTTTCTTGGTTAGATTAGATATCCGTAAACTCGCATAAGTTCGGTTCACACCACTAGGAGTCGCAATGATTATTCGTTTTCTCGTAAGTAAAGTTCGTTTCGAAAAATATAAATAAGCTTAAAGTTCATTTTTTAACTAATCAAAGCACAACGCTTCTCTCGCGTATGTGCGTTGAATGTAACCTCAATAAGGCATCTAATTTATGTGAAAATATTGATATAATATGAAAATAGATGCTCTTAATTTAAATATGTACATTTTGAAAATAACACATCCCGTGAAAAAATAATTCATATATAATTATATATGACGTCATGTATAAATATACACTGACGCAAAAAAATGGGACAAAAATTTTGACCAAATTTTTAGGCAATTTCCAAAATGACATAACTTTGCGAAAAATCATCCAAACTGCATGAATTTTTTTTTAGTTAAAAGTTGAAATCTCAACTTTAAAATGGTGTATATATATATATTTTTTTATTAGGGACATTGATGCAACAGGAACCCCTTAAATCGAATGTTTGAGATTTTAAAATTAGTCAAGTTTGAAAGTGTGCGGATTTGGATAATTTTTTTCGAGCATATTTTATACATGAAATGAAAGCCTAATTCTTCCCCTTTAATTTGAGTGGTTGCGATTTTTTTTTTTGACCGAGTTATAAAAGTTTGAAGAAGAAATGGTCATTTTAACTGAAGAAAGAAAAGAAAAATAAGAACCGAAAAAAGCTGAACCGGTGAACAGTCTAAATGCATCCAAGAGCATGTATAAGATAGTCAGCATTCAAGACAGAGAGTTAAATGCACTGATCGATACAGGCAGCCAGTTCAACATAATTAATAAGAGCACATACGAGAAGATTGGACATCCGACGCTATCCAAATCCAATTTACATTTCTCGGGTTTTGAACGAAACGAAGTTAGCCCGTAGGATATTTTAAGGATATCATCATGATTGAAGACGACAACTTCCCTGTGACGATATATGTAGTAACGGATGATGTTATAATTATGGAAGCTGTTGTAGGAAACGAATTATTATTCGCGGAAGTAAAGATCAATCAAGACGGCATTTCTATTAAGAAGACTGAAGAGAACATTCTTTCACCAAGTTATATGATCGAAATTAATGAAATAGGCAACATAAATGAAAAGAAGAAAAAAGAAGTAAAAGATGTTCTAGAACAATATAATGAATCGGAGAAGATAAAGGACGCGCATATACAAATGACAATTACCGTTGACAACACCAGGAAGATTTACGCAATACCCAGACGTTTACCGTTCCCTGAGAGAAAGATAGTGGAAGTTGAACAATGGATCAAGGAAGAAGTAATTGAATCTTGTTCATCAGAATACGCCAGTCAGGTCGTAGTTGTAAAGAAGAAAGACGAAACACCGAGATTGTGCGTGGATTACCGAGCGATAAATAGATTAATCATTAAAGACAGGTACCTCCTTCCATTGATGGAGGATGTTTTGGATCAGCTGCAAGACGCTCGAATCTTCAGCACACTTGACATGTAAACTAGATTTTTCCACGAGGACATTGATGAAGCTAGTCGGAAATACACATCTTTTGTGACAAGTAATGGACAATATCAATTCCGAAAAGTGCCATTCGAATTATGTAATTCGCCGGCCGTGTTTCAACAATTCGTAAATGAGGTCTTTAAGGATCTAACAGCAAAAGAAACAGCATTGCCATACGTAGACGACTTAATAATACCAGCAGCAACCGAAGATGAGGCAATTGTCAGACTCAAGACAGTTCTAGCACAACCACGAGAATATGGCTTGGAGATCAACAAAAAGAAATGCCAACTGCTCAAGAAACGTGTGGAGTTCCTGGTTCACGTCATTGAAGATGGAAGACTATAATCCTTCGCCCGATAAGGCAGTGGCTAAATTTCCAGAACCAGGATCAATCAAACAAGTGCGGAGCTAGGGCTAGCTATCTTACCAGATATTTCAGAAAATTTATGCTCGAATACTCGAAGATCGCTAAACCTTTGAGTGATCTTTTAAAGAAGAGAAGGTTTTTCAAGTTTGAAAAAGAAGAAAAGAACGCTTTCGAAAAGTTGAAAAAACTTTTATCTCAAGAACCAGTTCTCAGTATTTTCAACCAGAATTACGGGACTAAAGTGCATACAGATGTCAGTTGGGAAGGCTACGGAGCTGTTTTACTTCAATAATCCCCAGTCGATAATCGATCAGTTGTACCCTGTGTAGTTTATGAGCCGAAAGATCATTGAAGCTGAAAAGAAGTACTCAAGTTATGAGCTCGAGGTCTTGGCGGTGATAACAACTTTGAAGAAGTTTCGCATTTATTTATTAGGTAAGACTATTAAGATAATTACTGACTGTTCTGCTTTTCAGCAAACAATGCGCAAAAAAGATCTTATTCCTCGGGTGGCAAGGTAGACGCTACTCCTGGAAGATTTCTCATATGAAATTGAACATCGAACGGGAACCAAGATGAGGCATGTGGAAGCTCTCAGCTATAATCCGATGATGACAATAGAAGCCGATAGCATTTACTTAAAAATTAGAAGAGCTCAAAACAAGGACGACGAAATACAGAAGATTAAGATGTCTTTAGACAAATCGTCTAACGAAGATTACAGTTGCGTAATGGATTAATACATAAATATGTGGACGGATACGAACTACTGATGATTCTGAAAGTAATGCAAGAAGAAATTGTGAAAAACTCTCACGAGAAAGGTCACTTCGCTACAAAACGAACCGAGGAAGATGTGAAGAAGCAGTTCCATATCAAGAAGATTCGAAATCAACTAAGAAACACTGCTAAGAAGCAGATCGAAAAGATTCAAGAAGAAAACAAGAAGCAATACAATTTGAGACAAAGAAATCCGCATAAGTATCATCTTAACGACTTGGTTGCAATAAAGCGAACCAATTCGGACCAGGTCTTAAACTAAAACCGAATTATTTAGGATGCCTTGCCGAGTGACGAAGGTCAAACCACAGGTATTACGATGTTGTAAGGGATCTTATGAGATACACAGATATCTACGATGTTGTAAGGGATCTCATGAAGGACAATCACGTGTGCTGAGTATATGAAGAGTTGGTCAGAGCTTTACGATAACACGATGTCATCCAGATCGGATGACGATGCAGGAGGGCCAAAATGTGAGATCCAGGAGTCGGTAACTACCGACTGATCGGAGGAGTTACTCCCTCTCTGGGCGAATAACGTATCCTACGAGGCGCTGTAAATTCAGCGCTTGACTTTCACTTTCTTGATTAACGTATTTCTTCGTACTGTGATTTCGCTAGAGACAGAAATGTTTTATTTTGTACTCAATATTTTACTCATTAAACACACATTATTCAGCCAAGAGAAGTGATTTAACCTACATTAATGTAATGTATATACTGACAGACAAGCAATTAGCCGACCCGTTCACAAAGACTTTGTCAAAACAAAAATTTGATCACTTAATGTTTCAAAGCAGAATGATGAATAGATATTTAATTTGTAATGAGCGCATATGGGTAATGATAAGCAAAATATTCATTGAGTAGGAGTGTTGTTAATATACAAATATGCAATTCATATTTTGCCGCTCTCATACTGTAAAGACCTAATCTTATTTACTACGTGTTTCGAATATGTGAAGGACACTATGCCGGGCCACGTTGGAGTAGTGTGCCCAGTTTGCTCTGTAACGCCGCTCAAGACGAAGCTCGCTCGATGTTCTGTACGCGCCCATACGCACTGTATAATACTTTGTCTCTACCCGAAATATAAAAGCCGCTCTGTTTGTCTTATAAGTGCTTGTATCTTTTGTGCATTATAATTTTTGTATCCTTTCGGTCTATTTAATCTAATAGAAATACTTTGAAAACGTTACAGTCGGCTTTTCCTGTTGTGAAAACTATTGTACAAAAAATTTTGTCTCAGCATCATAGATTTGCAGAATGTCCTCCAGAAGTATTGTACGATATTGATCTATACCATCTCTTTCTGTTCAATGAAGCAATCAACAATTTAGAATAAATATTATATATCTTGATACAGACATGTAGATTAGTCTGAAAATTATAAAATAAAGTATATAGTAGTTACATAGATTATACAAGATTAGATTAAATAGAGCCTAATAATATTGTTCTTATCATTATATAATAAAAGTAAAAGTAAAAAATAGAATGTCCTTCAGAATACAAAGTTTTGTAGCATCCTTACATTTTTATTCACCAAAAGTATAAGAATATGTAAGGAAAACTTTTATAAAGATTTTACCGCATGAAAGTACGATTCGTTCTAGGTATATAAATGTGCACGGTTATCCTGGAATATGCAAACTTGCATTATAATTTTTAACAGAAAAAGCTAAAAATGCGCGCAAAAAAACGAAATAATTCTTTGCTCCTTAGTTACACAGGCTGACAAAATTTTACGAAACTCGAAACCCTGAGACCAGACTATACTTTCCTAAAGGTTTTCGATCCGCTAAATCCGAATCCGGCATCAGAATTGCTCTATCACATCAGGTTTTCGAGATACCCTAACCTCAAAGTGCAAAAAACACAGTTTCTCGCTATATTGGGAATTATATTAGACCGCGAATTAATTTTTCTCCATAAAACTCGTTACGGCATCTGAAAGTACTACTCTTCGCCTTCAAAATGCATTTTATTCTTCTTATTTCTTCTCGGAGATATCGTCCGTTGAAATTTTTTAGTTTGACGTTTTTGTTACTTTACCAAAAAAAAAAGAAGTTGACCCGGCAGGCGAAAGTAGTGTAATTATATGTTTTTTAGATTCGCTGAATCCGAATTCATTGTCGGTTTAACTCCATCAGGTCATGGTTTGTCCCTAACCTAAAAAAAATAACTGTAGTCTGCCTAATTGACTAAAAAAAGGCGAATTCGAAAATCTTAGACTTTTTTTGAGGTTAGGGACAAACCATAACTTGACAGAGTTATGGTTAAACCGACAACGAATTTAGATTCAATGTCCCAAAAAACATATAATATATATGTCCCATAAAATATATAATAATATATACACTACTTTCACCTGCCGGATCAACTTCTTTTTTCTTTTATAAGATTGTAATGAAAACGCCAAACTGAAAAATTTCAACAGACAATATCTCTGAGAAGAAATAAGATATCTGAAAAATTCAAAATGCATTTTAAAGGTGAAGAGTAGTACTTTCAAATGCTGTAATGAGTTTTGTAGAGAAGAATTAATTCTAATATAACGAACATAGCGAAAAACTGTTTTTTGCACTTTGAAATTAGGATATCTCGAAAACCTGATGGAGCAATTCCGTTGTCGGATTCGGATTCAGCGGACCGAAAACCTTTCTGAAAGTTTAGCATGGTCTCAGAGTTTGAAAAATGTTGGCTTGTGTTATGGATATAGCAATTAGAAAAAAATTGAATGATATTAAAACGAATATACAGGATATATTAATTTTGGAAAACAAATGAATTTTATATTGACTTACTTGAAGCTTCTAGTGCCATTATACTTATGATTGTAGGAGTCAATGGTCATTGAAAAATTCCTATCGCCTACTATTTTATAGAATCATTAAATGGCATAGAACTAGCGAATATAATAAATGATACATTAACATATGTACATGAAACAAGAGTTTTAATTACTTTCATCACCTTCAATGAACCGCAATATCACTTCGCAATGGCTACAAAATTAGGTGCAAAATTAAACATTAACAACAATTTGTAGCCTTATTTCTTGTATTCAGTTTCAAACGCAAGAATTTTTGTAATATTTGAGCCATGCCATATATTAAAACTTGTTTGGATTGATTCGAAACTTGTTTGGAAAATTGCAAGTCATTGTTGACGGAGATAATAATATAATAAAATGGTCTTTCCTAGAGAAATTGATAGAATTTAAAAAACAACATGGTTTGCATGCTGCTACTAAAATTCGCAAACGGCATTTGAAGTGGCAAAATGAGAAAATAAAAGTTTGTCTGATAATTCAAACGCTCAGTAACAGTGTTGCAAAAGCATAGAAATATTTATGCGAAAACTTGCAGTTAACAAAATTTAGAAATAGTGAGGATACAGAAAAGGTTTGTTCCATTATAAATGAAGCGTTCGATATAATGAATTCTCGCATTAAATTTAATACTGATCTAGAAAAAATACTTATATCAGTATCCAATATTGATGATATTCAATTCAAAATTGCAAATATTGAAAAGTAATGAAATCTTTAACTATTAATGGCCAATTAATTATTCACAGTAGACATAAGACAGGATTTATCGGAATAATTATTTCTTTACATAATATAGTACGTATCTTTGATACTTGGATTGTACCAAATCCTTCCGTTCATTATTTATTAACTTATAAATTATCGCAGGATCATTTAGAGTTATTTCTTTCGGCAATAAGAAATCGCTGTAGAAATAACAATAATCCTACATGCTTGCAATTCACTGGAGCATTAAAAAAATTGTTAGTACATGCTCAAATTAGTGGTTTTAAGCTAAGTATGCGAATTGTCTAACACAAGACAATACGTCTTTTTTGCACATATTTTCAACAATATCGAAAAACGATATACATGAAATAACGAATCAAAATTACATTGATTTATGTACAGAAAATTCAAATGTACATCATGGTCACGATTATTACTTACAAGGGGATCATCCAACAACCCTGATAATAATGGATTTTTTTTATTTTTACATATATTGTAGAGGGTGTCTCCCTGTATACGTCGGTAAGCAAAAAAGTCGCGACGGGCCTTAGTTTACGAGAAAATTAAATTGAAAATTTACGAATGCCAGAAAACTCGGGACATTAAGGTAATTTTCACATCAAACGGTGTGGAGCAGCGGCGAGTGCCAATGACTCGTACGTTGTCGATCCGGGTTCGAGTCCCATTATTTTTTATTTTTTTTTATTAAACTATAAATGTTCCTATAATAAATTGTAAAATATATACATATTATTTATAAATATTGACAATTGCAAATGATAATTTGTCTACTAATAATTCAATTAATGACATTTTCTAATTAACTTTTATAGTTTAAAGTATCCTAGTAAATTTTAAATAAATTATTTGTATTTAACGATTTTAACATTGTTTTACATTAATAATAATATTTTGATGGAGATCAAGTTAATTTTTCGTTTTGATGCATCCTTTTTGTAAGAAAGAAATAAACAGAGATGAGATGCCTGTAGCAGTTAGGACACAATTGTTAGGACACAATTCTTCAGGTAGCAAAAGGACGCATCAAAACGAAAAAGTAACGGAAAAATTCATTTGGTCTCCACCAAAATATTATTATTAATGCAAAACAATGTTAAAATCGTTAAATACAAATATTTTATTTAAAATTTGCTGCGATACTTTAAACTATAAAAATTGATTAAAAAATAATGTCATTAATCAAATTATTAGTAGACAAATTATCATTTGCAATTGTCAATATTTATAATTTGTACACCTAGGTGTACAAATAAGTTTCCGCCGTTTAACAAAAGTTGGCGCCACCAGTAAGTTATGGTAAAACGCCAGATGTAAAACGCCATTATCGTAAGGTTGGACATCTGTCAACATAACATTGAAATATTAATGAATTTTTATCAGTATAATATATTCTTTTGTGTGCGAAAATGTCGAATTTTGAGCCGAATAAGCGTCATTTGCGAGCCGAATAAGCGTCTTTGATTTACTTCTTCAATTTAAGGAAATCTACAACTGAGGCGCATCGATTGCTTGTAGAAGCATATGATAAGGCTGCCTTAAATGAGAGAAGTTGTCGTGAGTGGTTTCAAAAGTTTAAGAACGGTGAATTTGACATCGAAGACAAAAAAAGTAGTGGAAAGCCAAAAGTGTACGAAGACACGGAATTAGAAGCATTATTGGATCAAGATTCGTGCCAAACGCAAGAAGAACTTGCATTTACATTAGGCGTGACTCAACAAGCAATTTCACATCGATTGAAATCATTGGGAATGATTTAAAAACAAGGAAATTGGATTCCATATGAACTGACGCCGAGAAATGT
>JAJVSH010000086.1:205068-217710 GCA_021460005.1 Tetramorium alpestre | reverse complement strand
TATAATCATTTTACATATATACTTAATCTCTATTTTATAATACAAACACACATACGCAGAAGAGAGGAAAAGCGAAAGACACATACACTCACACATCTACACACGTATGAACACATTAAGAAAAAAAAGATTAGACAATTAAGATATTTATTCGGTTTGGCAGCGCCAAGTATTTTGAATAAAATATTTCTTTTAAGTTCAAAATGCTCCGTAATCAATGAAATGATTAGTATCTGAAGCTAAAATTAAGGCAATCTTATATATATCAAACTATGTATCTTATATATATATCAAAATAAGTTCAAACTATGAACACTGGCTAAAAAGTAATAAGTGTTCTAGTTTATGTAACTATCCATTTTATAGTTGGCGCATTTTCGTGATATCATTATTTTTGTAGGAAAGAGAAATTTTTTGTCCTTTTTTTATACAAAGATAATTTTGTTATTTCATACATTTTGTATTGTCAAATAAAAATAATTTTGAGTTCTTTTTTGTAGACGTAGTTTGGGCGCGTATACTTGGCGCTTTTTTGTACCTTTTTTTAAAAAAGGTAATTTTGTAGTGATCCTATATACGTTACTAGTAAAAATTTTGCGAAAAGTACTAAGTAATATCTTTAATAATACAACACATTTATTTGATTAGACTCTTCTAAATGACCACAGTTTACAATTAATTAAATTAATACTCAATATATATTTTGAAACAAATAAGATGTACTCATTATGGTAATTCTCTATGTGTAAATTTTGAAAGAGTTAGAAGTAAATTTACAAAATTAATGTTTTTCAAGAATCAATAATATCAATTTGAAACGACCGGTCCTTCGCGACAGACTAGCTCGTCGGATGCCGAGTTCGCGAGGACGGATGGTCCGGGATGTCGAGAGCAGCCAAGGTTTTTTTAGTATTGAAATGAGTTTTGATATTTTATGATTAAGAATTTATTTTAACAAAAAAAAGTATATAGAGATCACAAAAGTATAGAAGTAAGAAAGAATATAAATGCGTGGGTACGGCATGAAATCAATCGACGTGATACGGGTTCGTTGTGTTGACAAGAAATTACTATTTTTCCGCATAGCGAAAATTCGGCGAAGTGTTGACGCTCGGAACTCGGGAGCGGCCTTGCGACGCGTACGCGGCAGACGGCGTGTGTTTTGACGCTACGGCGGTGGCACGTGTTTAGCCTAGCTGGCGCGAGACAGCGACAAGTGTTTTTGCTTGTTTCTACGGAGCGGCGGTCTTTAACCCGGCGTTGGAACGGTATTCTTTCCGGTTTCGCGTTCCCTACCCGCGATGAGTATGATTGCTAATCGGGTAGCACCGGATACTCCGGTGAAGGCGTGCGTAGGCTCTGCCCCGGTTGGTACCCTTATGGAAGCTGAATGGATGTAGAATAGCTGGTATTAGGCGGTGCGGCGGGGAACGACCCGCTAGTAGCAGCTCTTCCGAGTCTGCCGAGACACCGTGATGTTTATGGATGGACTTGGTCGGGATGTGGCGGATAATGACCCGCCGATGGCGGCTCTTTCGAGTAATGTGGCTCCACCGTAATATGGCTAGGCAGGAGCGGTGATCGACGCCGAATTCCTTCGGCGGGCAGAGCATGACTACGAGCTCTGCCGGAAGTCGATCCGGTAGCTGGAGGTGATCGATGCCGAATTATTTCGGCGGACAGGGCATGACTACGAGCCCTGCCGGGAATCGATCCGGGATGTGATCGATGCCGAATTATTTCGGCGGACAGAGCACGACTACGAGTTCTGCCGGGAATCGATCCGGTATCTGAGAGCGGACCCAGGCTACAACCCGTGGCCGGTTCTCGGTCGGAACTGGTGGAGTGGCTCTGGAGTTAGGGCCTTTTATACCCTATTTTTGGGTAGTGGGAGGTGGACGGAGAGGGGGGCACACCATGTCGCTAGTGGAGGTGCGCGAAAAATGTGCGCCATGGCGTTCTCGTGCATCTTCGTCGATGCTCGGCTCGGTTCGGTTAACTTGCTACGAACGTCTTGTTTTTGGAATTATTAAAAATGGAGGGTAGGGCCCTACCGGCCCTATCTCCTTGCCCGGCGGGTGTTCGGCCGGGCGGAGGCCGACTGGTGGACGTCGGCAGGACAGTAACGTGCTGCAATGGCATGGTTACAAATTGTATAGCAATTTTTTATATACTTATTATATTATTCGTACATACATTGTAATTATTATTATGTATTGTATAACAAATAAAAACAATACTGTATATATCGATTTTTATTTCATTATCTACTTATATTCACATTTATATGTATTAATTTTTTCTCCTATTTTATTCCTACTAATAATATTAATAATCACAAACTGTTATTGTGCACAAGAAGTTAATATTTTTTTAATATTAAAAATGTGCCCCACACTAAATTGAAATCATAAGCAACAGATGATTCTTAAGATTTGCGCGCTAGCTATGTTACATTTCTTATTGTGTAAAAAATAGTGATGATATTTTACATCATTCGTCAAAAAGATAGTGATGATTTTTCTCATTATTTATAAAAAAAAATTCTGACCATACTTTATTATGACCAGAGCTCTGTTACAGTGTACTACGTTCCTGCTTGGAGACGAAACGTTACCTCATATTATCTATTTCTCACTCTGCGCGTGCAGTCCTCTTTCCACTGCCATCAGCGGTCCATTCTATATTTCGATGATATATACCTGGAAGGTGCATAGGTTAGTTATATTGTCCCCATCATATATTTGTCTTCGTTTATACTTTTTTGTATAATGTAGTGTGTATGTATACTGCTATTCAATAATGCCTGGAGTAACATTTTTAACGTGCTTATCGTCCCATCTATGTGAGTCAATGAGTTTTAGGTTGCGCAGGTTATACATAAAAATAATGTCCTTAAATTTTTTCAGATCCATAAGTGGGAATAAGCACGTTAAAAATGTCACTCCAGGCAAACCGGGGGTTCAGGCATTAGGATCAATCCAGACAAACTTGCATAACGCATCAACATAAGAAAATTGATTAGTCCATAAATGTATGCATAAGGAAAATAGACCAATCCATTCTCTTATTCATATGTTTATGCACTTATGCAAATTCGTCTGGATTGACCTTTATTGAATAGCAGTGTACGTATTCACACGTTTACAAGTCTCACAGCTCGCTCTATGTGGACTAAATTGTGTTCGATTTACGAACGAGATAGCGAACAACAGAAATACGGTCTCATGCAAGAATTTTTTAGTTGTACGATGGATAAAACTCGGACGTGGCTACGTTATATAAGTAAAATAGAAAATATTTCATGGAAGCTTAAAGCATTAGGCGCGGAAGTAACGAACTCAATGTTAATGTCGAAAATTCTCGTCAACCTTGCCGGAGATGTACAGGTCGTTCGTTATCATGGGAATCAACATCACAAGCGGAGCAAACAATAGAGAATTTAACGGCCAGGTTGAAGCGATTTCGGAAGAAGCGAGAAATGCGGAGCAAAAGGAGAATGACAGTGCAATAGCGTTTAAAACTCAAGAATGGAAATGTTATAAATGTAATGAGACAGGACATTTGTCGAAGTCGTGTAAAAAATCGACTAGAGATAGTAGCAATGACAAACGTTATTTCAAATGTAAAATGGGTCATTTCGCGAAAGCGTGTCCGAAAAATAATGATTCAAAAGAAAAGCGGGGTACATTGTAAAATTTGTAAAAAGAACAATCACCGGGAGAAAGATTGCTTTCGAGATAAAGATAGTAAGAAACAAAGTGGTGAAACCGAAAAAATGTCGTTTCTGGCATACAACCAGTGCAACGTTGAGTGGATTATGGACTCAGGTACAATGTCTCATATGATGAATAATAAGAAACATTTAACAGATTTCAAAAAGGTAAATCAACGAGGAGTCGCAAAAGTAAACGAGACGATGAAAGAAGTGTCGTTAGAGACCTGCACATTGAAAAATGTAAAGTACATTGCAGACTTAAGTGCAAATTTACTTTCGGTGAGCACAATCATTAAAAATGGAGGAAAAGTAATTTGAAGACTGAAGACAAAATTATTGTGTGAAGAAAAACAATGTAGACATATTAAGTGACAAGAAGAAAAACTCTATAAGATAAAACCCTGCATTGATGTGGAGGAAGAATCATAAGTTGCTGAAAGAAATAAGTAACTGAAGGTTGGCATCGTAAATTTGGTCATCTCGGAGTTGACGGAATGAAGAATCTCTTGAGTGTATCGAGGGGCATGAACATTACTAAGAAAGACTTGAAGAACACTATGCGAAATATGTTTGAAAGCGAAACAAACAAGGCTACTGTTTGAAGGACAGAGAACAAGAGCCGAACGACCGCTAGAATTAATACATACAGATCTGAGTGGTCCTGTGGAAATACCGACGTAGGATAATAAAAAATATATACTGACGTTACTGAATAACTATACACATTTCACGGTAATCTATCTTTTGAAAAACAAATACGAGATTCCAAAGACAATAAAAGAATATACAGAACGTGTTAAGCTAACAAGGGAATCATCGGAAGTGTCCTTCACCGATTTCAATGAGCTTTGGATATGTTGTAGAGCATTAAAAAATATATTAACTAATGCAATACCCTCCTATAGTTTTTAGCGGCGTATCTCGATGTTTAGGGGTGTTGAAAACAACCCCTTGAAAATAATGGATTTTTTCGTTTTTTACAAATATCTTTGAAAATATGGGGTATGTGGAAAAATGTTTTATATAAAAGTTTTACGATATTTTATACTCTATACAACTGTATATATACATTTTTCAAAAATGTTAAATTTTTTTATTTACCCCCTCCCACTTCTTATTTTGCAAAATTAAAAAATTTTGTAAGAACAAAAATTAATGAATATTGAGAAATCCATCCATATATATTAATGTATGGGTTCCACGAATTTTTCAAAAAATGAGATGATATCCTTGTGCTATAGGCGCCACGTTGTAAGTAGTATTGCATTATTTCTTTTTAGTTGCGCCACATTTAATAACTGCCTCTTGTACAATATTTTTTTATATAACATAAAAATGGATTTAAGTCTAATGACATTATATGCAACATATTACACGATTTATTATCTAGTAATATATTTTATACTTTAATTAATTTTCTTACTTAATTTTTCAATTTTACACATTGTGCGTTGCAATGCACTTGTATTTCGTGTCGGAAAATTTAAAAAAATTAAAAAAATTTTTTTGTATGTTTTATCGTAACAATTGTGCTTGTAAAAGGGGGAGGAGGGAGATTACCATTCGAGTGTGGACCACATCTTTGCAACATGTTGCATGAAATGAAGCATAGATAAACGTGCATATATAAAATAATAACATGTATATGTACGTATTGCAAAGTGAATTACAATAGTGCCGTGATCCATAGAGCAACAATAGAGAAATCTTTACCTTTGCAGGCGCAAGCGCTCATGTAATGTTTTAAATAATTGCATTGTAACTCACAACGCGTAAAATTGAAAAATTAAGCCCAATGTATTAGAGCATTCATTTTATTATGGAACTTTATAAATTAGAAACTAATTTTACTTTCATTCTTGAACTTAATTTGTCATCAACGTGTCATACAAATCTTTTATAAAATAAATCATTAATATTATCATTTACTTTAACCCTTTCATGCTTGGTAGGACATATATGTCCCAGCATTTAAAAAATCCATATCTTCTACAAAAGTGAAGATAACGATATGTTTCTAGGCTCATTTTAAAAATAAAGAATAGGGCTTTTCAAGAAAAAAATCAACACTTTTGTAAGTTTTGTCCTTTTGTCTATATGTCTTCTCAAATGTTGGTAAAATGAGATAGAAGTTAAAAATACAACTTTCATAAAAATTAAGATATCGAGCTCTTTCTAGACTCATTTTAAAAATTTACATAAGGGCAAATAAAAAAAAATATTATTTGAAAATGGTAGGTTCAAGATAGTGGGACAAACAAATTTTATAATTTGGTTCACCATATGAAAATTCTTCATGAGATTTATTTATATGACATGTTGATGACAGACTTAGTTTAAGAGTGTATGTAAAATAAATTTTCTAATACGTTGAGCTTTATAAAACTAGAAACTACATTTACATACAGTCTTAAACTTAGTTTGCCATCAACATGTCATACAAATCTCTTATAAAATAAATCACTAATTTATTGAAAATAATGAAACTTTATTTAGATCAACTGAGTAGTCAAACTATCGAAAATTAAGAAATTTTAATAAGAACATAAAATATCTAATTAATATCTAGTCATAATAATTACTACAAAATGTATGAAATAACAACAAAATTACCTTTTTAAAAAAAATAAAAAACAGCGCCAAGTATATGCGCTCAGAAAACGCCTAAAAAAAGAATTTTTATACAAAATTACGCCTTGAAAAAGAACTCTTGTATACAATTAACTATAAAATTACCTTTATACAAAAGAGAATAAGAAATTTATTTTTCCTATAAAAATAGTGATATCAAGATAATGCGCCAACTATAAAAATGGATTAGTCACATGGATAAAAATAGTTACATAAACTAAAACATTTCTTCACTAGTATTCTTTGGCGAGTGTTTATAGTTTTGAGTTTGATCTTATATATAAGATTGTCTAAAGTTATCTTATAAAGATTGTCTAAAGGTATTAATTATTTCATTGATTACGAAGCATTTGAAGATTAAGTCTAAACGATTTTAAAGATAAGATCAGACTATGAACACTGCTTATTGATATTAAAATATTGACTGCACTTACAAAAGCGGTTGTTGTGCGGCCATATAAGTAAGAAATAAAGGAAATAATATAAAACAGACAAATAAGTATTTTGATACAAATAGTTGTTTGAATACAAGTAAATATTTTAATACAAATAAATTATTTTTTTTAATACTTTGCGCTGTCAAACAGAATAAGTATTGTAAGTACTTTAATATGTTAGCAATAATTTCTTATAAACTAAATTACATACTAACTTATTCGGTTTTTTTATAGTTGGCGCACTATCTTGATATCGCTATTGTTATAGGAAAAATAAATTTCTTATCCTCTTTTGTACAAAGGTAATTTTATAGTTAATTTTATACAGGAGTTCTTTTTCAAGGCGTAATTTTGTACAAAAATTCTTTTTTTAGGCGTTTTCTGAGCGCGTATACTTGGCGCTCTTTTTTACCTTTTTTAAAATAACCTCTATATCTTAACCTCAAATATCTTATACTCTCTATATTTCTTACTCTTTATATTTTTTGTCTTTCTTACTCTCTATATTTCTATATTACTCTCTATATATCTTAACCTCAAATGTCGTATTAAATAATTCTCAAATATAATTGACAATTCTATTTTACACAATTATGAATACAGCTAATTAAATAATATATAAATTTTTTATCTTGCTTGTAATAATAGGTGATGTTATATGAATCACAAATTTGACTCCATGCTTCTTCTTTATTTTATAACCCTTAAAGGACACAACTCCTGGGTGAAACATAAAGGGCACAATGGGTCAATTTGACCCTGAGTTTCAATCGATTGCTACAAAGTTACTATTCATTTTCTTGAATTAAAAAAATTCAAGTATATAACTTAGATATCCAAAAATACAATCATTAGAATGTGAAAAAAATTTTTAATATAAAAAAATTATAATTTTAAGAGAAACCGAAAAATTGGCTTTTCACTTCAAATTTGATAACTTTTTCATTTATTAATATTTTTTTCGTAAAAATTTAACTTGATACTCTGGAAACCTTATACTTTAAGCTCAAGAGGCACAGTAATGTCTCGCGCGCCAAGTTACGCGCAGCGGGGCGCCGGGACACGGCCATGCCTCTATTACGCGAGACATCGTTATGACAAATCCTTCGATTATCGGATCTCATTAACGACTGAACCGATCGAATTCTAAATAGGCTTAATCGAAAGCATGAGATCGAATTATATAATAAAAGTGTTTATATTAGTGTTTTATATTTATTTTACGTCAACTACGAGCGGAGATATCACGATGTAAAGTTTAAAAAAGTAAAAAATGAGCATTTTCATTTAAGAAACGTCATCATCGTCGCCCCGAAAAATGTCCAGGTTCGCTTTTTCAACGTAAGAGCGCGCCACTGTTATGCGGCGTCTGCACTGACAGCTATAAAGCGACTCATAACCTTAATGTATCATCAAGACATTTAACTGTGTAGGTTAACTGTGTATATGTAGGTGTGTACGTTCAAGAAGATCAATATATTGTTGCACGTGGTCGACGTGATCACGTGCAACAATATATTGATCTTCTTGTGCCATCATGTGACATCTTTTAACGTTGAAAGTGATCGTTGAGCATTAAAGTGAATATATGATTAATTAAAAATTAATTGCATATCATTTGATATTTTAATATTACTATTGCATATCATTTTTTGATATTTTATTATTTTATGATTTATTTAAATACAACTTAATCTTAATTTGTCCATATCATACAAACTTCTTATAAAATAAATTATTAATAGATTTGATCTTTTATGGAGTATATGAGATTATATGATCTGTGGATGATCTGTAGTTTAAGTGTGTATATAAATTTAGGTTACAATTTAAAGTTTCATTAAGCTCAATATATTAGACATATTTTATTATGAAATTCAATGTACTAAAGATTTATTTGATATGAGAGTTATATGACATATCGATGACAGATTTGGTCTAAGCGTGGATGTAAATTTAGTTTGTAATTTATAAATTTTCATTAAGTTCAATGTATTAGAGCATTCATTTTATTACGGAACTTTATAAATTAGAAACTAATTTTACTTTCATTCTTGAACTTAATTTGTCATCAACGTGTCATACAAATTTTTTATAAAATAAATCATTAATACATTTACTTTAATTCATGTTTATATTTGCAGGTTCATTAAATATGCCTCATTTGCTCCTGTTGCGACTGTGGATTTTATCATTTAAAACACAAGTAGTACACTGCAAAGAAGCATATTCATCGAATCAATGGAGGAAAAGATAAGTTTGTAATATTTACTCTTTGGTCAATAATCATAGTTTTATGTAATCAGATCATTTTTCACTGATTACAGAGTATTTGAAGATGAACTTTAAAAGATTTTAAAGATAAGATCAGATGAATACTGCACATTGATATTATAATATTGGCTGCTGTGTGTCGATATAAGGCTGCTTTGCGCCTTATAAAACGATTAACAATTACTACAAAATTTATAAACTTAATTTCATTAAATTCAATGTACTAAAGATTTATTTTATATGAGAGTTGTATGACATGTCGATGACAGATTTGGTTAAAGCGTGGTTGTAAATTTAGTTTGTAAATTATAAATTTTCATTAAACTCAATGTATTAGAGCATTCATTTTATTATGGAACTTTATAAATTAGAAACTAATTTTACTTTCATTGTTGAACTTAATTTGTCATCAACGTGTTATACAAATCATTTATAAAATAAATCATTAATACATTTACTTTAACCCTTTCGTGCCTGGTGGGCATATCTTCTATAAAAGAGAAGATAACGATATATTTCTAGGCTCATTTTAAAGATAAAAAAATAGGGTATATAATAAGATAAAAAAATAATTCAAGAAAAAAATCAACACTTTTGTAGAAGATATGAATTTTTTAAATGCTGGGACATATATGTCCCATGATGTGTCCCAGGCACGAAAGGGTTAAAGTAAATGTATTAATGATTTATTTTATAAATGATTTGTATAACACGTTAATGTCAAATTAAGTTTAACAATGAAAGTAAAATTAGTTTCTAATTTATAAAGTTCCATAATAAAATGAATGCTCTAATACATTGGGCTTAATGAAAATTTATAATTTACAAACTAAATTTACATCCACTTAAACCAAATCTGTCATCAACATGTCATACAACTCTCATATAAAATAAATCTTTAGTACATTAAATTTAATAAAATTAATTAAGTTTATGAATTTTGTAATAAATGTTAATCGTTTTTTATAGGCGCAAAGCGTTTTATATCGGCGCACAACAGCCTTATAAATATATCGGCACACAGCAGCCGATATATTATAATATCAATGTGCAGTATTCATAGTTTGATCTTATCTTTAAAATCTTTTAAAGTTTATCTTCAAATACTCCGTAATCAATGAAAAATGATCTGATAAGATGAAACTATGACTACTGACCAAAAAGTAAAAATTACAAACTTATCTTTTCCTCTGTTGATTCGATGAATATGCTTCTCTTCAGTGTACCATTTGTGTTTTAAATGATAAAATCCACAGTCGCAACAAGAGCAAATGAGGTAATGATCTCATATTTAATGAACCTGCGAATATGAACATGTATTAAAATAAATGTATTAATGATTTATTTTATAAATTTATTTTATAAAAGATTTGTATGACACGTTAATGACAAATTAAGTTCAAGAATGAAAGTAAAATTAAATTTCTAATATATAAAGTTTCATAATAAAATGAATGCTCTAATACATTGAGCTTAATGAAAATTTATAAATTACAAACTAAATTTACATCCACGCTTAAACCAAATCTGTCATCGATATAACTCTCATCAAATAACTCTCATATAACTCTGATATCAAATAAATCTTTAGTACATTGAATTTCATAATAAAATATGTCTAATACATTAAGCTTAATGAAACTTTAAATTGCAAACTAAATTTATATACACACTTAAACTAAATATATCATCCACAGATCATATAATCTCATAAACTCCATAAAAAATAAAATCTATTAATAATTTATTTTACAAGAAATTGTATGATATGGAGATGACAATTAAGTTTAAGAATGTATTTAAATAAATCATAAAATAATAAAATATCAAAAAATGAAATGCAATAATAATATTGAAATATCAAATGATATGCAATTAATTTTTTAATGAATCATATATTAACTTTAATGCTCGACGATCACTTTCAGCATTTAAAAGATGTCACGCGATAGTACGTCACGTCGGACAACGGTCACGTGCAATATCTTTATAATTTGGTTTCATATGAAAATTCTTCGTGAGATTTACTTATATGACATGTTGATGACAGACTTAGTTTAAGAGTGTATGTAAAATAAATTTTAATTTTCTAATACGTTGAGCTTTATAAGACTTCATGAACTAGAAACTACATTTACATATAGTTTTAAACTTAGTTTGCCATCAACATGTCATGTGCAAATCTCTTATAAAATAAATCACTAATTTATTGAAAATAATGAAACTTTATTTAGATCATCAACTGAGTAGTCAAACTATCGTAAATTAAGAAATTTTAATAGAAACATAAAATATCTAATTGATATCTAGTCATAATAATTACTACAAAATGTGTGAAATCACAACAAAATTACCTTTTCAAAAAAGGTAAAAAACAGCGCCAAGTATACGCGCTCAGAAAACGCCTAAAAAAAGAATTTTTGTACAAAATTACGCCTCGAAAAAAACTCTTGTATAAAATTAATTACAAAATTATCTTTGTACAAATGAAAATAAGAAAATTATTTTTCCTATAAAAATAGTGATATCAAGATAGTGCGCCAATTATAAAAATGGATTAGTCACATGGATAAAAATAGTTAATAAGTATTTTGATACATATAGTTATTTGAATACAAGTAAATATTTTAATAAAAATAAAATTTTTTTTTAATACTTGGCGCTGCCAAATCGAATAAATATTTTAATATGTTAACAATAATTTCTTATAAACTAAATTACATACTAACTTATTCGGTTTGGCAGCGCCAAGTATTAAAAAAAAATTTTATTTTTATTAAAATATTTACTTGTATTTACTCGTATTCAAATAACTATTTGTATCAAAATGCTTATTTATCTGTTTTATATTATCTCCTTTATTTCTTACTTATATGGCCGCACAATAACCGTTTTTGTAGGTGCACAGCAGCCAATATTTTAAGAGAGGGTTCCGATAGCGCACAGGGCGATAGCACACATCCCGGTAGCACACAAAGATTAACTCAATTCCCAATAGCACACATCCCGATAGCACACGTCGCACAAAATAAAAAACACACTATCCCGCTAACGCACAAAATAAAAACAAACTATTCCTATACCGCACAAAGAAAGAAACACGTTACCCCGATAGCACACATTCCCAAATACCCTTTATTCCGATAGCGCACATTCCGATAGCACACATTCCCGAAAACCCTTTATCCCGATAGCGCACACCCCGATAACGCACATTCGGTGAACGCACATCGATGTGTGCAGCAAAATTGCGTACATTTTTTCGTTAGCATATCAATTATTACGCTGTTGTGTGCTATCGGGAAAAAAAAGAATTTTCTCCCGGTAGCGCACATGCTTACAGTACAGATTGATGTGAGCTATCGGAAAACTTTAACGTAGTACTTTCTCTTCAGCACACACATCGTTAGAAGAGTAAATGTGTGGTATCGGGAAAGATTGACGTGTCTTCCTGATAGAGCACATTCAGTGGACGCATGTCAATATGTGCTATCGGCAAACACCTTTTCGTTAAAAATATAAAAGATGAATGGATGGGCATTGAAATTTTCATAACATTACACAGGATTCTAATAGCGGAGA
>JAJVSH010000086.1:181525-193091 GCA_021460005.1 Tetramorium alpestre | reverse complement strand
ATGTATATATGTATATATTTTAAAATATATTTGCTTTTAAGGCTATATATGAATATTATTTTAGTATCGCAGAAACAGAAACACTTTCTCCAGAAACATGTTACATTACTTTTTAAACTAAAATATATAATTATCACAATTATTTCAGTATTTTTTAAATATTATTTTTGTTGTAATAATTACAACTATTTCCAAGAAATGTTTATAAAAACTTAATGCTTCACAGAAAAGGAACTTAAATAATATTTTGAAAGCATCTTATTGTGCTTTAAAAAATAAAAAATGGAACCGTTTTTTGATCAAATAATTGCAAATTTTATAACATATATCAATCTTCAGTCTTTTATAACAATTAAAACAATTAATGAATGAAATATATTTGAAATAAAAATAAATATTTATTTACACTTACATGCAGGTAATCTTCGTGTAAATCTGATTTACGTTGACTTTCATTAATATCATTTTCATTGTCGTCCATTGCTGCATGCATATTTAATATATTGTTACACGATTCTTTTTCCATACAATCAGCACTTTGCTTTTTCAAATACTGTAAATTAACACATTTAATATATTATTATGATTATGGATTTGGGATAAGGAGAGAAAGGAGTTGAGAGTAAATAAAGGAGAGGGGGTAAGAGAAAGGAAAAAAGAAGAGGGAGAGGAAGGAAGAGAGAAGGAAGAGGAGGTTTTTTTGTTAGACGGGCCGAAGGAGAAGAAGAAGGGAAGAAAGAAAGAAATTAAAGACAAGAAGTGTAGAAAAAAGGGATGGGAGGCAGGAAAAAAGGAGGGGTATAAGATAGGTTTTTGGAACGTTGCAGGATTGGAAAATAAGGATAGGGAGTGCTGGGAGAAATTGGGGGAATGGGATATAATGTTCTTGAGTGAGACGTGGTTGCAGGAGAAAGGATGGGAGAGGATAAAGAGGTGGCTGCCAAGAGGTTATATTTGGAAAGTGCAGGAAGCTGGAAGAAGGAATAAAAAGGGAAGAGCGATGGGGGGAATGATAATGGGAAAGAGGGAGGGGATTGAGACAGGGAGGGAGAGAGAGAGTAGAGAGGAAAGAGAAAAAGGAATAATGACAGAGAAAGTGAAGTTAGGAGGAAAGTGGTGGAGAGTTAGTGGGAGTTTATGTGAATAAAGATTTGGAAAGGAAATTGGAAAAGTTAAGAGAATGGATAGAAGACAGAGAGGGAGGGTTAAGAGTATTAATAGGTGGGGATTTTAATGCAAGGACGGGAAGGGAAGAGGGGAGAGTGAGAGAGAATGAAGAAGAGGCAGAAGAGGGAAAAAGAAGATCAAGAGACAAGAAAATAAATGGAGAAGGAAGGAAATTGTGTGGATTTTTGGAGGAGCTGGGGTGGTCGATTCTGAATGGAAATGTGGAGGTTGACGAAGAGGGAGAATGGACATATACAGGAGAAAGAGAAGGGACAGTTATAGATTATATGTTGGGAAATGAGGAAACAAGGGAAGAAATAAAGAGGATGAAGGTGGAGGAAAGGATCGACTCGGATCACCAGCCATTAACGGTATGGTTAGGAGGAGGAGGGAGAGAGGGAAGAAGAAAGGAGTCGAAGAAGAAAAACGAAAAGAAAAGGGGTTGTGGACAGAAGAGGGAAGGAAAAGATTTCACGAATATTTTGGTAAAAAGAAGGAGAAAGTGAGAGAGGTGGAAGAAGAATGGGAGAAGTTAAAGAAGAGGGTAGGGGAGGCGGTAGAGAGGGTGGAGAAGGAGTTGAAGAGAAGGGACAAGAAAGGGTGGGATGAAGAATGTAAGGAGAAAAAATGGATAGTGAAAGAAGAACTAAGGAGGTGGAAGGAGCAAGGGGGAGAGAAATATAAAGCGGTGAAGAGGGAATATAAGAAAATGTGTGAGAAGAAGGAGAGAGAAAGATGGGAGAGGGAAATAGAGAAGGTGAAGACGGAGAGGCAAGTATGGAAATTGATGGGTAGAGAGAGGAAGAGGAGAAGAGGATTGGAACAAGATATTAAAATGGAGGAATGGGAAAGATATTTTAAAGATTTTCTGAGGGGAGTGGAGGGTAAGTGGAGAAGAAGGAAGGAATAAGGGAGATGAAGATGAAGAGGAAGAGATAAGCAAGGAGATGGAAAGGGCGATCTGGAAATTGAAGGGAGGGAAGTCGGCGGGGCGGGGATAGTATTGTAAATGAGGTATGGAAATATGGGGGGAGAGAAGTGAAAGAATGATTGTGGGAGATAGTTAATAGAATATGGAAAGGTGAAGGGGGGCCAGAAGATTGGAGAGAGGGAGTAGTAGTGCCGATCTTAAAGAAAGGGAAGAGAGAGAAGGTGGAGGAATATAGAGGGGTAACTGACGCAAACGGCGTACAAGGTGTACGCCGCAGTGTTAGCAGAGAGGTTAAGAGAGGAAGTAGAGATACTACCAAGAGGATAACTACCACCGAGTCAAACAGGTTTTAGGAAAGGAACGGGAACGATAGATCATATATTTGTTTTAAATTATTTGATAAATAAGGTGGCAAAGGAGAGAGGAAAGATGGTAGTTATATTCGTAGACATGAAGGCGGCGTTTGACTCGGTGGATAGAGATAAATTAATAGAGAATATGAGGAAAAGAAGGATGAAAGAAGGGTTGGTGGTAAGATGTGAGGAGGTGCTAAAGGAGACAGTGAGTAGGGTGTAGGGGAAAGATTCTGGAAGGGAAGTGAGGCAAGGGTGCCCTTGTTTGTTTACCCTGCTGACAGCGGATTTGGATGAGGCTTTCGAAGAGGAAGGATGGGGGGATAAAAGTAGGAGGAAGGAGGATATAAACATTGGCGGACGACGTGATGGTGTTGGCGGAGGAGGAAGATGGGATGAGGAGAATGTTGAAGAGATTAGAGAAATACATGGAGGAGAAGGGCCTGGAAGTAAATGTGGAGAAGACAAAAGTGATGAGGTGTAGGAAGGGAGGGGGAAGATGGAAGAAAATAATCTGGAGATGGAAAGAAAAGGAGATAGAGGAGGTCAGGAAGTTTAAGTATTTAGGGTATACGATGATGGCAAATGGAGGACAGAAAGAGCACATAAGGGAAGTGGTGAAGAAAGGAGCGGTGATGATGAGGGAGGTATGGGAGATAAGAAAAAGGAGGTTTGGACTAGAAGAATGTGGTTGTTTGACAGGTTAGTGTAGGCGGTAATGGGATACGGAGCAGAGATATGGAGATGGAAGGAGAGGGAAGAAATTGAGAGGGTGCAAGATAGGTACTTAAAGTGGGTAGCGGGGGTGGAAAGGAGTACGCCGGGGTATATGGTGAGAGAGGAGTTTCAGAGGGAAAAATTGAAGGGGAGGGTGGGTATGAGGGCTTGAGGGTATGAAAGAAAGTTGGGAGAGGGGAAAGGGGGGAATTAACTAAATTGTGTTGGAAGGAATTAAGAGAAAGAGCAAAAAAGGGGATAGTAGTGGGGGAATAGGAGAAAGAGAGAAGAGAGTATTATGAAGAAAGGGATGGAGCTTGAAAGAGAAAGAAGAAAAGAGGGAGGAAGGGGAACTGAGAGAAGAGGAGATGATAGCAAAAGAAAGGGGGGCGCAGGAGAAGAAAAGGAGGGAAAGAATAAGAGAGTCGAGATTTAATGTATGGTATAATAGAGTGAAAGGAAAAGGAGTGCCAGAATATTTAAAGAAGGGATGGAATGAGGAAAGGTGACAGAGGATAATAAAGTTCAAGATGGGGAATGGAATGAGAGGAAATAGATATTAGGAGAAAGAGGAGAGAAGATTGTGTAAGATGTGTGGATGGGGGAGGAGACGTGGGAACATGTTTGGGAGGAGTATCCAAGTTGGGGAAATGAGAAAGGATGGCAAGAAGTAATGGATGAGATTCTCGGGGAGAGGGGAGAGGGGGAGGAATGGATGAAAAAACTGGAGGAGATGAGGGAGGTTAGGGGGGATGAAGAAATAAGGAAAGGTGCAAATGAGGAAGAAATGGAGTGAGTGGAGTTTGCAGCGGAAACGGAGGTCTGGAGGAATGAATGTGTGTAGGATGAATGAGTGTGGAGGCGTGTTCTCTCTCTNTCTCTTTCTCGTACATGCGATTTAAATAGCATAGAGATAATTAAGAAGAAATATGTGTAAGCGGAGCGGAGGTCCGCATGTACCCCGCAAGGGAAAATAAAGTATCTATCTATCTATCTATAATATATTATTATGGTCACGCTCGCGTTTGGTAATAAATAAAAGTATACATTTAAAAAAATGAAAACCGTTTAATTAGCTATTATTTACAGGTTTTCGCAATTTTCTATTTTCTGCTTTCACTCTTTTTGCAGGACGAAACAATATTTTAATAGATAATATAATAATAGATAATACGACATATCTCAATACTTACAATAAATATATCATCTTCATGCATGCTTTCATCTGTTTCATCATAATTACATTTTCATCTATGTATTCAACTTTGTTATTTGTTGTCGTTTCATTTAAATTTGTTTCATATAAATTTGAAGCTGCAGTATTTGTACTCGCTTGAAGCTCGCACGAAATAATATTATCATCTAGAGAAATATTAATAATATAATATAAATATAGAGAAATATTAATAATATAAATATGTAATGTAATATATTTATGGCTATTAATACACACGTAATTACATATGTTTGTATGATACATATCTACATAAATGTTAATTTCTGTATTTTAATTATTTTTTGAATTTTGTATATTATAGTAACATTTATTTAATAGTATATTTTACCTGTTATAATGTCATTATCAAAATTATTAGGTCATCAACTGAAGGTTTAATCATTTCTCTTACCCGTTCTAGAACTGTGTCTGATTTTAATTCGTAAGATCCTCCACCTTATATTAAAAATACAATATAGTATTATATTATTAAAAATATATATTCTGTAGATTATTATTTATCCTTCTTGTAGTAAAAACTGAATAATACTCTTGACAACGACAAATTAATTATTATAATTACAAATTAACGCTAACTAAAAAAACTAAAAAGGGAAAGAAACAAATTACCTGTTTTATATAACTGCATCTTTTCATCCGCAAAAAATTTTCTTGTCTTTTTCTTTAAATTATCCCAACATCTTTTCAAAACTTCAGAACTTTGATATTCGACCAAAGATGTACTATTAAACACATATTCTATAGTTTTCCAACATTTATCTTTATCTTTTGAGGTTACCATATCAGATTTCTTATTTTCATTGATATTTTTATATTATTGTATTAAATTTATTAATATCATTTTCTCTGCTTCAGAGAAATTTTGAGCACGTTTACGTTCCTGTTTATTTACTAGCCTTTCTTCACTCATCTTCTTTTTCTTCTTTGGCGGATTTTTGAACTCGGAATTAACCTCTCTGATACTAGTCGCTCGCTTTAGCACGAAGCCATATGTCATCTCAAATAGTTAGAGCAAACTATGAATCAATCAGCATTCAATATTTTTAAGTTTTCTGAAGCTATATTATACGAATTATAAGTTTAGCTAAATGATCTAGATGGAGTGCTCATAGAAACCAATTGATGTTAACCTGAGGATTAATTTGAACTAAACTTTCACTAAACCGTAGTTAAAACTAAAATTGGTAGAAACGGGCATTAATTAGATAACGGATTCGGATTCCGCAACCCCAAAAACCCTCTAGTATCAATTTTCATAAAAATTACTAGATCATTTATGGATTTATGAGAATTTTCTACTTTTAGGGATCCCTTTTAGGGACCCCGTTGGACAACCGAGGATTAAAGCAACGCATAATACTGTCATAGGACCTTAAGGCCGAATTAAATAATGTGATTGATCGAATCTTACCGTTACATGTTATGGAATTTGTATGCCACGGCCCTTACGCTTTACGGAAGAGCTTGGGCGGTAGCTCTAGACCATAAAACATAAGTCAGCCATTCTGCTTAAGCCCTAAGGCTGGCGTCCCATGGCATGTATTTCCCGCGCAAGGGTTATTTCACACTGGATGCGATGGGCGACAAGCGATGAGCGATATCCAATGAAAGTTCTGCTTTCCAAACATCGTTTAGAAAAGCGAAGTTCTCATTGGATATCGCTCATCGTCCATCACGTCTAGTGTAGAATAGCCGTAATCAATCACGTAACATTTTATGTTGAGCCCGTTTTACATTAATTGCAAGCAGCCAGTTGCGATTTATGACAGCCAATGAGCGCCTTATTTCTAGTTAAAACTCGACAGTCATTGGCTGTCTCAGCCCAGGGCTAGGATTCTGGCTGCATTTCAAAATTCACTGCCAGTACTGCAAATCTATAGTTTATGTCACATACATTATAGATTTTTAATATTGGCAGTGAATTTCGGAACGCAGCATCTCTTACAGTGGAAGCATAGACATAATATATCTAGACCGAGCGTTTAGGAGTGAGGGTATAGGCACACGTAGAAAAGGACATACAGAGAAACGTGCCAGCGTTCTCTCTCACTCGCGCATGCGTACAAAGTATAATCACGCGTAGGATAATGCGAAGTATCCTACTGTTAGAACACACGCTTTCACTTGAACATGCAGTGTCACGTTATTTGTTCGAAAAATTGGTGAGGTTCCTCTGACTCATAAATACATATTGGCTGGATTCCGTAAAGCACATATGCACTTAACGGAATCCAGTCATATATGCCTATGTGCTTTTCCAACCTATCCTTGAACGCTTTACTTGACATTACTACGCATGTGAGAGAGAACGCAGGAACCTTTCCATAAGAATATCAGGAGAGAGCATAAGATACTTTTCTAGACGAGGGGGGTGAAGTTAACCGCTCAAGATTGCGACCATAGTGGAAGGAGAAAGATAACCGCTGAATTTCAGAGGTTATTTTTCTCCTTCCAATATGGTCGCCATTTTGAGCGGTTAACCTTCGTCCCACGTCTCATGCTTCACCCCCGCGCATTATGCTCTCTCCAGATATTCCTACCTCCATGAACCTTTCTTTGTGTATCCTTTTTTACGTGCGGCTTACCCTCACTCCTCAAATAAGAATGCTCGCTCTAGATATACTATGTCTATGGGGTGGAAGCACATAAAATTGTAGAAGCCATAAGCAGAATGCAAATACCATAAGCGCATGCGTATAGTATCTGAACTTTCAATCTACATAAAATACATAAGCATAGCCACAAGCATAAATGAATACAATGAATTATATCATCGACATAGAGCATGGACTGCGCCATCCATGTGTAAAAATGGTCGATAAAATGAGTGAGATAGGATACAAAGACGGCCAATCTCTATCACTTTCTATTCAACGTAATCACGTATGTGATTAGAAAGAGAGAGATTGGCCGTCTTCGCATTCTATCTCACTCAGTTTGTCGCCACATTTGTGTGCACGTATGGATGGCGCAGTTCATGCTTTATGTCGATGAATTATATATACCCAGTAAACAATACGCGCAAAACTTGTCGACAAATCCGGTGCGATCTGTGTCCGCAATACGCTTGTGTTTTGCTAGCAAAGCTTGTGTGTGGTTTGACGCCAAATATCGAGCAAAGTTTGCCGATAATCTAACAGCAAATTGTTGCCAAATTGCTATCAAAATTTGTTGACGAAATCCGACGCCAAATTGATACCAAATATGAAACAAGTAATTTGAGAACAATACTTAACAGTCCACATAGCAAATAATATAATAGTAATATCGCAGAAATATTATTATAATATAGTGTACAGGCTGTTAGATAGGAAGGCTGAGGGTGCTGTCCCATGGAACGTATTTCGCGGAAGCGGAATCAGCGGATCGTCAATCACAGCACCGTTTCGACAAGATTTTTACAAGGGTTCGAGCAGAACGATTTCGTGATTGGCGATCCGCTGACTCCGCTTCCGCGAAATACGCTCCATGGGACAACACCTTCAGGTTGATATTACATTTGACGTACGACAAATTTTTCAATCGTGTTGATCGGGTTGTAGTATAGAAATTTTCTAGAGATTCGAGAACGTTACTGTTTTATAGCCAATATATTGTAAAAATTTAGTCGTACGACACATGTAATATCAGGAGCTGGTTTGCTATAAAAAAAGTTACAATTAGTGGTTACGGCTAACATCACAGCTGAACTGCGGAAAAGTCTTTGTAAGAGCTATACTGGAGATTCCCTTCTATAGGGACCGTGGATGATTTTCATATGCGAGAAAGATTCGCCGCCTAGCGGCAGCGCCTCGTACGCTTAAGTTACTAAGTTTTACTCGATATTTGGTGTCAATTGTATACGTATGTTTTGCTAGGTATTTGTTAGCAGTTTCTCGACTACATTTGATAAAACAAACTCTGATGCAAAGGATCCCGTACAATTTATATGAAAAAAAAATTCGGTCAATTTCGTTGAATTTTTTATATATTGTAGTACTTATAGTCCTAATAAAAAATTACAATTTGTGCGACCTTTCCATGGCTAGTTTCGGAGATAAAAATTTTTGAAAATTGCTATTTTTAGGTTTACTGCGTGCGTTTGCACTTATCAACTTGCTCGCATATGTATATCTACACATATATCTGCATGTATAAATGTTTGTGACAAGTGCGTGCGTGCGTGCGTGCGTGCGTGCGTGCGTGCGTGCGTGCTTTTTGCAAACGTGGTGTTACCGGGCCCTTCTTTACCGAAGGAACTTAAATGCAAACATTTATTTAGATTTATTGCGAAATCAAATACTTCCTGCTATTGACAATTTGTTTGACGGAAATATATAAAATATTTGGTTTCAACAAGATGGTGCACCGCCACACTATGCAGTAATAGTGCGTCAATATTTAACTAATACTTTCCCAAACCGCTGGATAGGAAGACGTGGAGAAATAGAGTGGCCCTCTAGATCATCAGATCTTTTTCCATTGGACTACTTTTTATGGGGGTATGTTAAAAACAATGTATACGTAACGAAACCTGCTAATTTGGCAGACCTTAGGGAACGCATACTGACCAAGTAAATCTTATCTCACCAGAAATGAGACGAAACGTTTTAAATAAATTTTATCTACGATTAGGTCATTGTCAAGCAGCAGACGGAAGACAATTTGAACATTTAATTCAGTAAAAACCCGTTTACACACGCACGCACGCACGCACGCACGCACGCACGCACGCACGCACGCACGCACGCACGCACGCACACGAGATGTAAATCCGACCGTGCAACCTCCACGTGGTACATCTCGGTTAACGCTAATGCCGGCGGTATTGTACTTTTGAAGCTTTATAACTCGAAAAGTAATTGATGAAAAAACATTTGATTATAGTGTTTTGGAAAGTTCTCGAGATCAGCTACAAGAATATGTAATAAAAAATAGGGGGTGCCATTTAAAAAAATTGAGGTAACCTTCACGTGACCTTCAAATGACTCTTCAAGGTCAAACCAATGGCACCATCTTATAGCCCTTGCGAAACCATAAAATACATGTCTGAACCATTTTTCTCTAAAATGCTTTATTTTTGAGATATTCGACCGTTTCCAGACTTTTCTAACACCCTGTATGTGTAGAGCGAGCATGTAGAATACATATGCGAGCAAGTTGACAAGTGCAAACGCACGCAGTAAACCTTAAAATAGCAATTTTCAAAAATTTTTATCTCCGAAACTAGCCATAGAAAGGTCGCACAAATTATAATTTTTTATTAGGGCTATAAGTACTACAATATATAAAAAATTCAAGGAAATTGACCGAGCTTTTTTTCATATAAATTGTGCGATGTCCTTTGTATCATATCTGAAACCAAAATTTGTAGCAAGTATGTGACATTATTTGTTCGAACAGATTTGGCTATCTGGGTATATACATATTTTTACAATATCAATATCGCTCTTCGTGGAGATTAATATATCTAATACAGATTTTTGTAATCCAAAATGATAGTACGCATTATGGGCATTTCTTGTTTTCTTGGAGTTTCTAAAAAAAAACGTGCATCTGAAGGTAATGATGAAAAACACGAATGATATCTTAATCTTTGAAGCAGTGCTGTTAAAGCCTTATGTGAAATTTGATGTTGTACAGCCCAGGTAGCAAGATCAGTTTTCAAGTTATCATAAGTAACATTTGTATTATTTTGTACTAAATAAGTTTCTGATTCATAAGAATCGGTAACGGAGGATTATCCCACTTTATTTGCTATATTATAATCAGTTTCATTCCATTCGTAAATGTAATCTTCAATTAATTCTTTCTCAAAAACTTGATTACTTAATTTACTATTTATTCTGAACTAGTCTGAACAAACTGTAGAAACATTTTCCACATGTTCTGTACATTTATAATCAATTGTACTATGTAACAACGTTGCATTTGAGCTTAATAAAGCATCACAAACAATTTTGGATTCTTGTATAAACAATCTTTTTAAATGTCGTTTTAATACACAAGCAGCATCTTTCTTTGGTCTTTTTATTTTGTTAATAATATATTAAAATTGATTTATATCACAAATAATATTCAAAAGCACTATCATAATGTTAAAATATTATATTATACTAATATTATTAAATAATTATCTTATTATTATGATTATACAATATTATTATTATTGTTGTATTGTTATTATTATCGTATTAGATTATTGTTGTTTTATTAAATATAGTATTGTTAATATTATAATTCATACCATAATATTTAAGAAACATATAGTTAAAAAATTACGTAATATATATCTCTTTTCTATTATATGTATTTAAAATCATTAAAATGTATATAAAATTTTGATATGTATTGCGTGAATATAAAGCCGTAATAAAATATATAAATATCCATTAAATATCTAATTATCAATTTTATAGTATTCCTTTCTAGTAATTTTTTATTATAAATCTCATCAAGTTTAAATAAAGAATACAATTTTTCATACAAAAACATCTTTAAAGTTATATGAAACATATATCTCTAACAAAAATACAATTTTTTATTAGAAAAAACTACTTTAACTAGTATTAATTATATTAAATTATATTATGTAAATAAAGATTATTACTATCGGCGTTCAAAAATATTATTATTATAAGCTTTTATAATTCTAAAGACTTATATTTATTCAAGAATTAAACTTTTTAATTGGAATATGCTCACATATCTTCATATATCTCTTCATATATCTCAAAACAAATAAAAGAATCAAAGAAAAATGTATATTAAAATTAGTTTTACATCGCTTTTGTATATTTTCCATAAATCCTTAAGGGGATGCTGGATACCGACATTACAGTTCATTTTCTATGAGAGGACAAATCATCGAATTGGCTTTATAGATTAAAAAATCCTTTTACAGGTATAAAGTACTTATGAAAACAAAAGATGGTCAGCTCAATTAAAGACCAGAAAAGGCGTAAAATTACAGAATTATATTAATTATTTATTGTGAACAGTACCTTTTGCACTCTTGAGCTGTCAGCTCACAGAAATATTCACTCATATAAAAGTTGTAAGGTTAAGCGCCTAAATCTTGGAGCTAACCACCACTCGCACAGGAATAATGAACAGTATGGTAGCAATAAAAGTACGAACACATCTCTAATAAGAAAGATCCATCCTCTCAATCATTTTATT
>JAJVSH010000086.1:163319-181030 GCA_021460005.1 Tetramorium alpestre | reverse complement strand
TAATGATACTGAGTGTATAAAATTAATATATGTAAAATTGCATGATTATATATTATATATAAAATTCAGAAACGTCTATTTTGATGATACTGAGTATATAAAATTGATATATATAAAACTGCATGATTATATTATTATATATAAAAATCGAAAGCGTCTATTTGATGGTACTGAGTATATAAAATTAAAATATAAAACTGCATGATTATATATAATATATATAAAAATCAGAGGCATCTGTAATCTGATAAAAACTAGAAACATCTCGTTTTTAGGATGGTACTGGTTATTAGAAATATTTGTAAATTTTAATCGGAGAAACGAACAAAATTTATTAATTGCGTTCTTTCGGAAATGAGCTTTGGAGGAGAGCTCATTTAGTCTTCTCGATATTCGAAATCATATTATTTTGAAATAACGTAGTATTATTTCAAAGATTCTCAGTCTCGATTTTAAATAATATAATTAAAATTAGAAGTGTCTATTTGACGATACTAATGTTAATGAAAACTAAAAGCGTCTCGTTACTGGTTATTACAAATATCTGTAACTTTGAATCGGAGAGACGAACAAAATTTATTTGTTGCGTTCTCACGTGAATGAGCGTTGGAGGAGCCCATTCACTGTTTTCAATATTCAAAATTATATTATCTTGAAATAATGTAATATTATTTCAAAGATTCTCAGTCTCAATTTTGAATAATATAATTAAAATTAGAAGCGTCTATTTGATGATATAATACTAATGTTAATAAAAACCAGAAGTATCTGACCGTTACTGTTATTACAAATATTTGTAACTTTGAATCGGAGAGAAACAAAATTTATTTATTCTCGTTCTCACGTGAATGAGCGTCGGAGGGACCCACTCTTCTCGATATCCAAAATCATAGAATAATATGATTTTATATAATACTATAATTTTAGTCACACCTCAAGACAAAACTAGTATTATACAAGTCTAGTACAAATTATTAAATATATTTCTTTTATAAGATAATAAATATAAGATAATAAAGTCGTTATATTATTATACAGAGTGTTCAAAAAGTCCCGGACCGGTTGAATAACTTGTAAAGTAGGCGTCGCACTGAAAAATGACCGAGATAAAAGTTGTAGGAAATGTCCCTGGCTATCCGATGATGACCTTGGCTGTGACCTTGACCTTGACCATCAAGGTCATTTGAAGGTCAAGTCGATTTTTTTTAAATGGAACCCTATATTTTTGATTCCGGAAACGAAAAGAGCGGAAAATTTCACGTTCAGATATGACCTTGACCATTTTTAAAATTTGACCTCTGATGGTTGACAAGGCTGTCGAGCATCCCAGCCGTTTATGGCATGGAAAGGTGAAGCCAGGCAATTGCAGCAAGATTGGAAGTTATTTATTTGAGCAAATGCTCAAAGGGGCTTTCGTCTCCAGCTGTCTGGCAATACGCTATGCGGTTGTAAAATGCTGCTACAGCTTTGCGAATCATGTCTGCATCAATGGTAATGATTTCATCTCTTATTCTCTGTTGAAGTTCATCGAGGTTTGCTGGTTTCGTTCGATATACCCTATCTTTGAGGTAATCCTACAAAAACTAATCAAGTGGTGTAAGATCAGGGGATTTGGCTGGCCATTCTATAGCTCCTCTTCTCTCTATCCACCTTGCTGGAAATACTGTGTTTAAGTAAGCACGAACATCTCGGCCATAATAAGGAGCTGCACCATCTTGTTGAAACCACGTCTGATGAAAATCATTGCCCACAATTGCCTGAATCGCCGGTATGATTTCATTTCGCAATATGTCTTCGTACTTCACCGCAGTAAGATTTCCGTCAATGAAGAAGGGCCCAACTATTCTGTTATTAATAATCCCGGCCCAGACATTCAATTTTTGAGGATATTGAGTACTGCGAGTATCAGACATCCATCTTGGGTTGTTATCGCTCCAGAACCTAAAATTACCTATTGACATTGCCATTAAGTTCAAACATAGCTTCGTCTGAAAATAAAATTCTATTCAATAAATTTCCATCAGCATCTATTTGGGGCATCATCAATTCATAAAATTGAAGGCGTCTATCAGAATCATCTTCAAGCAGTTCATGTACAAATTTAATTTTGTATGGATGGAACTTTAATTTTTTTTTAAATATTATGTGTAGATCCAATACTAATATCATGTTGCTGATTTAATTTCCTAACCATACTGTGACGATCTTCAGTAACTGAGAGAGCATCCAGCTGTTTTTCTGGACTAGTTGCTGTAATAGGGCGACCCGATCTAGGGAGATCCTTTACACTTCCACTCAAATTGAAACGTGCAATTGTCCTTTGTACAGTCGACTTGGATATCTGTTTAGTTCCTACCCTAAAAGTATCATTGAATAAAATCTGTACATCTTCATTAGATCTCGTCATATTTCCATAGCCTTTCGTCATAAGAATAAATATTCGCTCACGTTCAGTGAGAGAAGCCATGTTATCTTAAGGTGTAGGAAAAATCCAAGACGTTCAAGCAAAAAATAAAAAAATAACAACATGAACAGTGATAAAGACACCTGATATAAAATGGTCAAGGTCATATCTGACCGTGAAATTTTCCGCTCTTTTCGTTTCCGGGATCAAAAATATGGGGTTCCATTTTAAAAAAATCGACTTGACTTTCAAATGACCTTGAAGGTCAAGGTCAAGATCACAGCCAAGGTCACCATCGGATAGCCAGGGACATTTCCTACAACTTTTATCTCGGTCATTTTTCAGTGCGACGCCTACTTTACAAGTTATTCAACCGGTCCGAGACTTTTTGAACACCCTGTATATAAAAATCATACGCGACTTTAATATTTATTAAAATATTATCAGGATGAGATGCCCACAATTTGTAGGGCGGCCCTGCCTGGTTTCGGACGGAAAGGAAATTCGGACAACTTTAGCCGTCTCAGAACATCGAGAATTTTGGCAACATCAAAATTCTTGAGAATAAAGAAAAAAATGAGAGGAAAAGGACGAAAGATTATATATCTGTCCTCATATCGTAAACAATCGAGGCGGCAACATTGCACGTACAAGCGCGCAATGTATACACGCTTGAGCTAGGAAAGTAGGAAAGTAGGAAATTTTTATCATATTCTACATTATCGACTTCGATCAAGTTCGAGCGTCACTCCAGCATCATGTTAAAAATGATATATATATATTTCTTGCATACATATATACACATATATACATACATATACAGGGTATCCCAAAATTTGAGAATAATAAGATTGCAGCATGAAAGTTTATGAAAAATTTAGTAATGAAAGTGCATACCATTTTTTTCTTATAAAGTAGTTTATCAATAAAGGTTTAAAGTATAACCAATCATGAACGTTCGTTAAAAAAATCATCTGTCCATGTGTTATACATTGTGAAGTGTTTTATTTAATACTATTACATGACACACAGACAAATGACTTTAATGAACGGTCATGATCAAGAGGCATGATAGAGCCTCGCGCCCCAAGTTACGAGCAGCGGGGCGCCGGGACACGGTCGTGCCTCATATACGCGAGACGTCATTATTGACAATCCTTCGATTATCGAATTTCCTTGAAAACAACTGAACCGATCGAATTCTAAGTAGGCTTAATCAAAAGCTTGGGATCGACTTATATAAGAAAAGTGTTTTTATTTTTATTCTACGTGAACTACGAGCGAAGATATCGCGATGTAAAGTTTAAAAAAGTCTAAAATGGGATACTTTTAAAACTTACTTCATTTAAAAAACATCGTCGCCCCGTCTAGAAAATGTCCAGGTTTGCTTTTTTAACGCAAGAGCGCCACTGTTACACGGCGTCTGCACTGATTGAGCTGCACTGCTGACTGGTGAACTGGTGCAGTTCAGTGCAGCTATAACGAGAACCGACCCATAACCTCAAAGTGTCATCAAGACATTAATTGTGTAGGTTAACTGTGTATGTGTAGGTGTACGTATACATTCAAGAAGATCAAGATCAATATACTACACGTGGCCGTTGTCTGACGTGACGTGCCATCACGTGACATCTTTTAACACTGAAAGTGATTGTCGAGCATAAAAGTGAATATATGATTAATTAAAAAATTAATTGCATATCATTTGATATTTTAATATTACTATTTCATATCATTTTTTGATATTTTATTTAAATACATTCTTAAACTTAATTTGTCATCTACATATCATACAAATTTCTTATAAAATAAATTATTAACAGATTTGATTTTTTATGAAGTTTATGAAATTATATGATCTGTTGATGACATATTTAGTTTAAGTGTATATATAAATTTAGCTTGCAATTTAAAGTTTCATTAAGCTCAATGTATTAGAGATATTTTATTATAAAACTTAATGTACTAAAGATTTATTTTATATGAGAGTTATATGACATGTCGATGATTTGGTTTAAGTGTGGATGTAAATTTAGTTTGTAATTTATAAATTTTTATTAAGCTCAATGTATTAGAGCATTCATTTTATTATGGAACTTTATAAATTAGTAACTAATTTTACTTTCACTCTTGAACTTAATTTGTCATCAACGTGTCATATAAATCTTTTATAAAATAAATCATTAATACATTTGGTTTAATGAAACTTTATGACATGTTAATTAATCGACAGATACATGTTTAACAGTTTGTATCTGATCATTAATACATGTTCATATTCGCAGGTTCAATAATGATGAGATTAGTCTCGAATGCTTCTGGTGTGACTGACCATTTTTAGAAGTAAAGCATAAGTGGTATTACAAAATGAAAGTTATCATTCAAGATTTCGAGCGACACAGGATTCTGAACAGAAGCATCAAAAGTAATCAGTGGAGGAAAAGATAAGTTTGTAATTTATTTTATATGAGATTTATATGACATGGTAATGACAGATTTAATTTGTGTATATAGATTTAGTTTGCAATTTATGAAGTTTCATTAAGCTCAATGTATTAGAGATTTATTTTATTATAGAACTTTATAAATTGGAAACTAAATTTATATACATTCGTAAACTTAATTTGTTCAGAAATTATAAAGATTTGTGTAATGTGATTTATACAAAATTAATTTAATTAAATTCAATGTATTAAAAATTTACAGAAAACGGTTGATTATTAGTCGGTGTCTTCTACGTAATATTACGATTTTTATTGCTATGGAAAATGTACCAAAGAGTTCGTTTCTAAACAATGCTCATCTAAAAAAAAGAGAAGAAATATGTTAATTCGTTTACAACACCAAAGGAATAATATAGAGAGGTTTTTATACAGATAGGAAGCTCCAGGAAATGTTTGAGAAGCACATCAGTCAAAATTATTTTGTAAGAAATTTGTATAACATGATGATAACAAACTAAGTTTAAGAGTGCATGAAAATTTTGTTTTTAGTAAAGTTTCATTAAGTTCAACGTATTAGAGACTTTATTATAAAAGATTGTGTGACACGTGATGACAAACTTAGTTTAAGCGTGTATGTAATAATTTAGTTTTTAATTTACAAAGTTTGATTAAGCTCAATGCATTAGAGATTTATTTTTTAAGATTGCATGATATATTAATAACAAACTTAATTTAAGAGTGTGTAAAATACATTTTCTAATACATTGAGTTTTATAGAACTTTATAAATTAAAAACTAAATTTACATACATTCTTAAACTTAGTTTATCATCAGCATGCCATACAAATCTCTTAAAAAATAAATCTCTAATATATTGAGAGCTCTCTAATATATTGAGTTTTTAATGAAACTTTATAAATTAAAAACTAAATTTACGTACACTCTTAAATTTATTATTATCATGTTATACGAATCTCTTGTAAAATAATATTGATTGACGTACTTCTTAAACACTTTCTCTGCAGCTCCTTATCTACATAAAAACTTCTCAGCATTATTTTTTTTGATAATGTCATAAACGAATTTAACATATTTCTACTCTTCTTTTGGAGACAAACTTTTCGGTTTCTATTGCAATCGAAATCATAATAAATATTGTGAGGCACTTGAGGACACCGACTGATAATCAACCGTTTTCTGTCGTGAGGATTGAGATATCGATTTGAATGTGGTGATATTGATGAATACTTGGATCAAATTTTGTATTTGCGCAGACTTAAAAATTCTTCGTGAGATTTATTTATATGACATGTTAATGACACTTAGTCTAAGAGTGTAAGATAAATTTTCTAACACGTTGAGCTTTATAAAACTTCTGAATTAGAAACTACATTTACATACAGTCTTAAACTTAGATTGTCATCAACATGTCATACAAATCTCTTATAAAATAAATCAGTAATTCATTGATAATAATGAAACTTTATTTAGATCATCAACTGAGTAGTCAAACTATCGTAAATTAAGAAATTTTAATAAGAGCATAAAATATCTAATTGATAGTCACAATTACTACAAAATGTGTGAAATCACAACAAAATTACCTTTTCAAAAAAGGTAAAAAAAAAGCGCCAAGTATACGCGCTCAGAAAACGTCTTAAAAAAAGAATTCTTGTACAAAATTACATCTCGAAAAAGAACTCTTGTACAAAATTATTCTAATTTGACAATACAAAATGTATTGTTGTGCCCTCGAAGGAGAAACGCTCCGACGCTTGAGCGCGCTCGCGGACTCGCGGAAATAAACAACGCGAACTTTTGGAATAGCGGAAACGATTTATTTCAAATAGTAATACAAGTAATACAGTAATCTGAAGGGCGATCAGAATCAACAATTTTGGTCGCTAGGAGAGAATGCGCTTCGTCTCTTCCGAGAACAGCGGCGCAATTCAGCCCATTATACAGGGTCGCTCCAAAGCATCCAGCGCGGGCGTAACATTGCCCTCCCTCTTCAAGATTGTCGTCCCGACAATCAGGGAGTCAGTTTCTTGTTGCTCGCCGAACTCCTTCTTCGTCGAATCGGACTCCAGGGATCCAAACGGTTTCCTACCCTCCTTCAGCTGCTGCTGTGAGTTACCGGGCGCTGCTTTTCTCCAATCTCAATCCTCTTCCGAAGACTTCCAGGCAGGATCCCAATCGACTTCTTCCTGAGAAAGCTGACCAGGCTCCCTCGCGCCGACACCAGGGCGCCTCCCTTCTCCCTTCTCCTTTTGGAGTTCTTGGCTCTTCAGCCCTGTCTTTTATCTTGAGCCTTGCACGCTTCTCACTTGGTCTTGAGCGCTTCTCTCTTCTTGATTCAGACAAGGGGGGTAACTTCCCGTGGACCCAACGCCCATCAAGGGCTCCCAAGTCCCCGTCTCGGCATACGCCCAACGTCTCACGGGAAATCACGGTCAAAAATCGTGATCGAGACGGTCTTCTTATTAGTAATTGTTATGCAGAGTATTTCGATTTCGGGAGAGATAGAACTGCACACGTCTGACTTGTACAAAGGATCATTTTATTGTGTGAATATATATGCGCTTGACAAAAGACAAAAGATATTTTATAGGAAGCCAAAAGATGTCACAGGACGTTAGTGAGTAATATAGGGACTAATAAAACAAGAAGCAGGCAGCGTAGGAACGCGCGCGAAGTATGGAAAGCAAAGAAATATGAGTAAAACGCATTCTGTTGAGAGAATGAGTGTTGACTCCCACTCTTTGAGTGTTTCGCTTATTTCTTCATTAAATTTAAACTAAAACATAACGATCGAAAACGATCTTTCGGCAAAGATTTGCTTTTGTCAATATATCGGCTTTTTGAGTAACAGTAGGAACGTATTTTATTCATAACTCAGTATTTTATACATAACTCAGAATTTTCGACTTTCTCGCGGATAAAATGATATCGAATGTCAATATGTTTGGTGCGTTTATGAAACTCTGGGTTTTTAATCAAACGAATTGCACTCTGATTATCGACATAAAGTGTAGTTGGGCTTTAACATTGACATTTGATGTCACTTAAAAGTTTTCTCAGCCAAATGGCCTCTTTGGCAGCGGTCGCCGCAGCAACATATTCCGCTTCTGTTGTACTCAAAGTTACAAGTTTTTGGCGTTGAGACCATGTTATCGGTCCACCCGCTAAACTAAAGATATAACCAGTAGTTGATCTCCTAGTGTCGGGATTGTTGGCATAATCTGCGTCAGAAAAACCTTCAAGTTTTAATTCACTTCCGTTGCTTTCATATTGAATGCCTATTGCTTTTGTATCAATCAAGTATCTAAATATGCGCTTCACGGCCTGCCAATGTTACCGTAACAGTTGAGATATCGACTTACTATACTAACCGCGAACGCAATATCCGGAGAAATCATTGCTAAGAAGTTAAGAGATCCTACCGCCTCGCGGAAAGATATATTAGTCTCGGAGATTTCATCGTTATCAATTGAATGCAATGTATTGTGTGGGTCCGCGGGCACACTTATTGCCTTGGCTTCATACGAAATTTGCGGATTATTCGCTCCGTATAAGTCTTTTGGTGAAGAAAGATGCTCCTGTTCTTTCTGTCTCTTTCCAATTGTAGACCAACGAAGATGCTTGCGTCTCCTAACGTAATTTTGAACGTTTCTTGTAACGAATGAATTATCGAGTTGATAATGCTCTAAAATTCAGCTGCTATTAATTCATCGTCCACGAATAGTGCCAGATAGACTGTGGATTGTTCGAAAATGTCATGGAAGATGCATTTATCTGCCTCGCTTTCCACCAAGTTGAATTTCCTCAGAAAGGTGGAAAATTTCCGGTTCCAGCACCTGGCAGCTTGTTTTAAACCATATAGTGATTTATTTAACTTATAAACTACTTGCCCTTGTTTATTGCTGAAGATCAGACCCTCAGGGATCACCATGAATATGTCCTCTGTAAGCTCGCCATACAGGAAGGCAGTCTTCATGTCGAATTGTGCAAGTTCTAGATTCTTGTGAGCTATAATAGCCAACGCACACGCAGTGTGAGTCATACCGAACGACAGGTGAAAAAGTCTCCGTATAGTCGAGCCCTTCTCGCTGTTTGAATCCACGGGCACACAGTCGTGCCTTGAACCGCTGGACATTTCCATTCATCGTTCTCAGTACCTTAAAAACCCACTTCGAGTCTATCAGTCTGTGACTTTCTTCCTTGGATATTATCTTCCACGTGTTATTTTCTTCGTGAGCTCTTCATTAATTGCTTCGATCCATTTTGCTGCGTCAGGACCTGTTGTTGCTTCTAGATATGTATCAGACTTCAATCTCCACAAGATTGGCTTCGTATTTAGCTAGCGGTCGAATTTTTTATCTATCTCTCAGCTGACGCGTGGCATAGTATGATGAACGTTCCTCTTCTGCTCCGGAAGTTGGCACTGTAGGCGTTGCATCAATTGTTGCTTCTTCCCTTGTTTGTTCCTCGTTACTTGTTACTTATGTCTTCCTCGATTTGGTCTCCATGTGCATAAGCAATATTGCTTCAGAGTTCGTTGATTCCGATTTCGAGGATGTCTTATGTATGTCTTTTTTATTAAAAATGACATCTCGAGATATCGAAATGTTTTTAGTGACTGGATCATAGAGTCTGTAGTTGGCAGAACGCCCTGGTATCCTACAAGAATCAACTTCTTGGCCTTTTGATCTAATTTCTTACGGAACTATTTAGGTATATGTACGCTTCTGATCCGAAGATTCTTAGATGGATGAGGTCTGGCTTCCTCCAAATTTCATGTGGTGTTGTCCCGGGTATTTGGGTGCATGTGACTCTATTCAAAACGTAGACGGCTGAATTGATTGCTTCTGCCCATAATGTTAGAGATTTGCAGAATGGATCATAGTTCGAGCGCTTTCAACGATCGTCCTGTTGTCGCGCTCCGACTTCCCGTTTTGTTGAGGAGTATATGGTGCTGTGTTTTCCAATTGAATTCCTCGGGAGATGACATATTGTTTAAATTCCTTGGAACAATATTCGCGTCCGTTGTCTGCCCGTAGTGTCTTTATTGGACGCTCAAACTTATTTGACACTAGCTTCTCAAACTCCTTGAACCTGTCAAAGACGTCAGATTTGTGTTTTAAGAAGGATACGTAGCGAAAACCTGATGGGTCGTCTTTAAATGTCGCAAAATATTTGGCGCCACCAAGCGACTCCACAGACATCGGACCACATATGTCTGAATGGATGTATTCTCCTGGTTTCGTCGATCTTCTATGATCTTTTCGATTGAATGGGAGTCTATGTGATTTTCCAACCTGGCACGGCTCGCAAAAAAAGTCTGCATCGGAGAGTTTGATCCTTTGGACGATATTCTTGTCTGTCATTTCTCGTAATGTCGGCTTGTTAACATGACCAAGTCGCTCGTGCCATGTTCGCAGATTTGTCATCGATGCATTTGCTTCTTCTTTTATTATTGTTCTGAAAAACATTCTGTATCGTTTCCTTGCTTAGCGCCTTGCGCTATCTTGCCGTCTTTCATAATCATAACGTAGTCTTGCTTGAAAAGAATGTCAAAATTCTTGGAAGTGCAGATTCCAACAGAGAAAAGATTTTTTCGCATCTTAAGAACGTAGAGTACATAATCAATACGTCCTTCGTGCCACTTACTGTTGATTAATTTTTCGATGTGTATTGTCCCTGTGCCTGCGGCCTGGCACGTATCGTTGTCGCCTAGTGTTATAGATATATTGCTCACGGGACGAAAATTACTATACCAGTCGCGCCGGTACGTAATGTGTCTAGAAGCTCCGCTGTCAGTGAGCCAGACTTCTGAAACATCTTTATTTAATAGAGCCGTTACTTGTTCTTTCGACGGTTTGATATGTAGATCGTCCTTTGTTCACTTGCGCGACTGGAACACGTGTTTACGAAGGCGCAATTGTTCTGTGAATTGTCTTTACTTTTCTCTGAGTCTTTGTCCTTCTTCTTTTTGCGACAGTTTCGTTTGTAGTGACCTTTCTTTTGGCAATAGAAACACTTCAAATCCTTCTTTTTATCTGATTGTCCTCTTTGAGATTCCTTCTTGCTGGAAATCTTTGATTTGCGATTCTCGTTTACACTCATTGCTGCGAGTGCACTTGTGACTTCATCCTCAAGTAAGATAACTGGCTTTCTTTTTTTATCAACCATTCTAGTAAATTGTCCGATGTTTGATTATCTGTAGGTACACTGTCCCATGCAGTCTTCAAGGCCTTGAACTTGAAAGGCAGACTTGCGATAATCTTTGCCATTACAGCGACATCTGAAATGTTTTCACCGAGATCGGTTAAGGCCCGCGCCATGTTGCGTACTTTAGCGACGTGTTGAACGACGGAGTCACTAGGATTCATTTTGTATTTGGAAACGCTGCGTGAGGATCAGCTTGTTGCTGACCTTTGTTCATGAATGCCGCTCAATCGATCCCACATATTTTTCGCACTCGTGCATGTTAATAAACATTCTAATTGAGAATCTATAATTGTCGTGGAAATTAGAACCATCGCCTTTGCATTGTCTTTTACCTATATCTTGCAGCAGCAGTATTCGTTGCGTCATCGTTGGGCGTAAGTCGATCGGATAGTACATCGTAGACACCATGTGCCCTAAGTAAAGAATTTATCTGGAATTTCCAGATTTGATAATTCTTTTCATCGAATTTTGTCACGTTTCTGACAAATATTTCTTCGGACATTGTCGAACTTCGCGGGCGAGGTATACTGAAAACTCGTAACGACACAAAGAGAGTCAAATATGGCGAACTTGACTTGTACGTACGGCGTGGCACTTTTCTAATGCGTTTTAACGACTCGCAAAAGAAACAACACAGATCTCTCCGTTCTGATAGCTTGCACAGGAAAACCGATGGCCTGGGCCTATAATCTGTTACGCAGAGTATTTTGGTTTCGGGAGAGATCGACCTGCACACGTCTGACTTGTACAAAGGATCGTTTTATTGTGTGAATATATATGCGTTTGACAAAAGACAAAAGATATTTTATAGGAAGCCAAAAGATGTCGCAGGACGCTAGTGAGTAATATAGGGACTAATAAAACAAGAAGCAGACAGCGTAGGAACGCGCGCGAAATATGAAAATCAAAGAAATATGAGTAAAACGCATTCTCAACAGTAATAATAAATACGTATCTAGACTGAATGTCCGCAAATCTTCGTCTAAGATTTCTGATGTAACCTTCCACAGTACCCTCCTCATGAGAAGATAGAGGACTCTCTCTCAGCAAATCCAAAGGAAGCCTAAGATCTCGAGCAAAATATAACTCCGCAGGAATAATTCTCGTGGCTTCGCGTTTGGAAGATCTGTACGCGAGAAGAAACACAGGGATTCACCGATCCCAATCCTTCTGATTTACAGAAATGTACTTCGCTAAATATATAATATATTTAATATATAATAATAATAGTTTGTTATTGTCTGATGTTGCTATTCGACTTGTCCATCGGACTGAAGATGAAGAGGAGTAGTCCTAGTTTTCTTGATTCCGAGTAAATTCATCAATTCTGAAAATAATCTTGACTCGAAGTTCCTTCCCTGGTCGGTAAGTACTTCTAAAGGGGCTCCATGCCTGGAGATGACCTGATTGAAGAAAACTTCAGCCACAGTTTTCGCCCTAATATTTTTCAGCGGAATAGCTTCTACCCACTTGGTGAAACAATCCACGACAACGAGAAGATATCTATTCCCAGACAAAGTCTGGGTTGGTAGAGGACCAAGGATGTCTATTTGCACTCGTTCGAATGGGGGCCACATTAAAAATTTGTAACAGAGATTTTCCCTTTCCGGAAGGACCCTTCTTTGCAACACAAATTTCGCAGGTCCTACACCACTCAACATCCTGTTTACAAGTGACCCAATAGAAACGCTTTCTGATCTTCTCTAATGTTTTATTGATTCCAAAATGCCCTCCTGAAGAGAAGTCGTGGGCTTCTTTCAAGATGTCTTTTTTTCGGTTCTGAGGGACTATCAATTGAAGAAAATTAGATCTTAGATTAGGAGCCTCCCATCTCTTATAAAGAAGCCTATCCTTCAGAACTAGAGCATCCCAATAGCTCCAATAGATTTTTGACGAAACATTTCCGAACACGAATTCATTCCTTGGCTAGATAAATCGGAGAAATGCTGGAATCCTCCTTCTGATCTTTTTGCCATTCATCTAAATTTCCTTCTACCAAGACTATACGAGCAACGCCCCTCTCCTGTTGCTCAGCGCTTTTTCGCTCAACCTTGGTGCAGTAACCACAGTTTTCCAGTTCGCACTATCGTCTGGAGAGTCCATCGGCATTTCCATGTGTTAGTCCCTTTTGGTGTTCCACCTCAAAATTATATTGCTGGACGTGCCAACTGTCCCTCTAAATCTTTAAAAGATAACAGCCACTTTAAAGAAGCGTGATCCGTACGGATTAAAAACTTTCGTCCATAGAGATAATGACGAAAAGATTTAATCGAATCAATAATTGCTAATAATTCTCGTTTAGTTACACAATAATTCCTTTCGGTCTTATTTAACACCCGGCTGAAATACGCAATAACCTTTTCACCAACTTCTTGCCTTTGAGATAAAACTGCCCCAATCCCGACATTAGAGGCGTCAGTATCTAAAATAAATATTCCGCCCCCCTCTGGAAAGAAAAGTATAGGGGAAAATGTCAATGCCCGCTTTAAATTTTCAAACGCGCGTTGACTTTCCTGTTTCCAAGAAAATTTTGAGTGATTCTCGGTAAGCGCAAAGGTTTGGTTACTGAGGAAAATCCTTTCACAAACCTACGGTAATACGAGCAAAAACCTAAGAAACTACGCAGCTGCTTTCTAGTATGTGACATAGGCCAATCTCTCACGGCAGCAATTTTCTTTGGGTCTGTGGCAACTCCCTCCGCCGAAACTATATGCCTCAAATATTTAACGTTCTTCCCGAAAAGAACACACTTTTTTGGATTAACCTTTAATCGTGCCTCTCGCAATTGAAGAAACACTTTCTTTAAATTTTCCAATATCTCAATACCTCAGTCGCGAAACGGTCGTCGTAGGAGTCGGACGTGTTTTGTTGTCGCTCCGCATTGTTTTGTTCTTCTATTTGTAAAAGGCTATAATGTCGGAATCGCGAAAGGCTGCAATGTTGTAGTCGCGAAGCCGGTAATATGTGGGATCTGTAGTGTTGGCTTCGCACCCAGCTTGCGCGTACTGGCTATCCACATTCTAATGGACAATTTATTAGTTGTGCAAAGTCATCCTGTTCGAGTTCTCAAATAGACATCAAACAGACAGGATTGCTCGCAAATCTGCAAGATTTCATCCGGCTGGAGTTTGCGCAACTTAAGCTTGAATTAAAAGAAATGTATCAGGCGGATATTGAGAAGCTTTCTAACGAGGTGAAGTTTCTCTCGCAACAGAGAATTTTGAAAAAGAACGAGCCTTATCGGTCTTGGATGCAGTTGAAGAAGCCTTCTCGAAAATTGCGGAGAGAGAGCGGAGATCTTCCAACCTTATCCTTCACAATGTGGATGAATCCGGATCTACCGTTAATGACTCTGAAATGGTTAAAGATATTCTTGCTTCAATTGCTCCTTCTGATTTGGGAGCAATGCGTGTGTTGCGTCTGGGAAGGCGTCGCCAAGGACATACTCGATCGATTGTTATTACTCTGTCTTCCAAGGAGCTTGCCTTGTCCGTCCTTCGGAACAAAACTAAATATACCGGGTGAAAATTTTCCAAGATCAAACTGTGAAACAAAGAACTCATCTTCGTAATCTTCGGTCTCGCCTTAAGGATCTTAACGATGCTGGTGACAACAATAAGACGATTCGTTATGTTAATGGGATACCGAAAATTGTGGACTTGCAATCTCATCATCTATCAAAAAACTAAATTACATCCCTTTGGTATATTATCAAAATGTTCGCGACCTTAGAAACCAAATTATGTGACCTACGTTGTGCTATTGTATCAAACTCGATTAATTATGATATAATTGTATTAACGGAAACGTGGCTTCACGATGGTATTTCCAACGAAGAGCTTGGCCTTGTTGATTATAATATTGATCGGTTCGATAGAAACGTTGAAACTAGCGTATTTCAACGAGGTGGGGGTGTGTTGATTGCTGTGCGGAACAATTTAGTTTCGCATGCCATTCGATTAGTGCATCCTTTTATTGAGCAGCTATTCGTCTCTATCCGATCTGGTTCCCTCTCCTTTATTCTAGGAACAGTTTATCTTCCCCACGGATATTAATACGTATGAAAGCTTTTTTCTCTCTGTTGAGGAAGTCTTATCTCCTTCTTTCGATTCCAATGCTATTATCATTGGCGACTTTAACTTGTCTCGCATTATGTGGTCCGCTGGTATCAGCGATACTATTTCTTTTTTTTCAAATGACTGCTCCCCTATGTTGGATCAAGCCAAATACGTTTGCGACTTCTTTAATTATTTAAATTTCAATTTCAATCAATTTAATTGTACCATGAACACATATGGGGGCATGCTTGACTTATTATTTTCTTCCTTTAGAGACATTGCCTTAATTCCCATGCTCGATTCCCTAATTTCCTGCGATTCTTATCATCCAGCGTTATCCTTTTCCATTCCCTCCTCTCCTATAAACCGTTATTCTCACTCTGCTGTCTCTAAAAGGAATTTTAAGCGAGCTGATTTTGGTGCCATAAATGAGTATCTCAGCATGATCAATTGGGATGCGTTTCTTGGTGACTTATCAGTGAATGAGTCCGTACAGTTCATTTATGATCACTTTAACTTTGCCATTTCTTCGTATGTGCCTGAAATCACCATTGTTAAATCCACGTTTCCCTCTTGGTTTTCTAAAAATTTAAAGAATGCGATTAAACTTAAAAAACGTGCACTCTCGCTTTAAATGCTCAAATTTGTTTTCCGACTATTTAGAATTTATACAACTTAGATCTGAACGTAAGAAACTTTCTAAAAAATGCTGGGTCGAGTACGTGCGTGGATCGGAGCTATGCATCTCTCAAAACTCCAAAATGTTTTAGAATTTTATCAATTCTGCGAAATCAACTAATCGTTTACCTAATAAGATTTTTTACAATGATGTCTCCGCAACTAACGATATTTTCATTGCTAATTGTTTTGCTGACTTCTTTGCGTCGGTCTATAAGAATAGCGATCAGCACTCTCATACTACATTTAACAAACTCAGCAGTAATATTAATTTATCAAGCATGTCTCTTGGAATTGATGAAATTTTTAATTGTCTTCATTTCTTTCTCTTAACTGGACCTGGAATCGATAATCTTCCAGCAGTTTTTTTCAAAGCTAATGAGTATATTATGGCTAGAATACTGTGGATTATTTTTAATAAATCATTGAATTGCGGGATTTTCCCCGAGCTCTGGAAAACATGCATTGTTATGCCCATATTCAAAAGTGGCGATAGATCCTCAGTTACCAACTATAGACCGATTAGTAAATAGAATATTATGGCTAAGATCTTTGACGAACTTATTACCAAAAAACTATCGATCCTATTTACAAATATTATCATTGAGGAGCAGCATGGCTTCACTGGTTGCTCTACTACAACTAATCTCCTAGTGTTTTATAATTATCTGTCCACTGCCATTGAGGAGGGTTCTCAGGTAGATGTTATTTACACTGATTTTAAAAAAGCCTTTGACTCTTTTTTAATCATGACATTCTTCTTGACAAGCTTAGCTCTTGGCATTCATGGTCCTTTGCTTGAGTAATTGTCTAGTTTCCTTCGTGATAAATTTCAGGTTGTCAAATTTAACAATTCACTGTCAAATTATTTCAAAGTTTTATCTGGAATCCCTCAGGGCTCTCACCTTGGACCTTTATTATTTAGTTTATTTATAAATGACATTTCGAGTTGTTTTCGATATTGCAAATTTTTATTATACGCTGACGATTTGTAGATTTTTAGGAAAATTGACAACCTAGATTGTACTGCACTTTTACAACATGACTTATCTTCATTTGAAACTTGGTGCATTGTAAATTCACTAGATCTGAATCTCAAGAAATGCCATATCCTGCGGTTTAGCAAGAAAAATGACACGAACGTATTACGTTTTGTATATACGCTTGGGGACTCTCCTCTCTCAGATTTAGAGTTTATTCGCGACCTTGGGGTGATGTTTAGCTCCGATCTTTCCTTTAATAGGCACTACCATGCGATTGCCGCCTTAGCATATACAGAAAGCTAGGCTTTATCTTTCGTTATGGTAAAAATTTTAGAAGTATCCATACGATGAGAATTTTATACTGCGCACTAGTCAGACCTATACTTGAATATTGCTCTGTCATTTGGTCTTCTTATCAGAGCGGGCACTCGGCTAGTCTTGAGCGCATCCAAAAGAAGTTTCTCAATAGAATGTGCTATAATTTTTGCTTAAACCATGACTACATATCTACTAAGCTCAATCTCTTGTCACTTAAAGATAGGAGGACCCTATCTGATCTTCTATTTTTGTACAAAATCATTAATAGCGCCACTGATTGCTCTGAATTTTTTTCCTTAACTAAATTTAATGTTCCAGTTAGGCTGTTAAGAGGTTTCGAACCTTTTAATGTAAATTTCCATCGCACGCTGTATGGTAGATTTAATCCCGTAAATCGCTTATCTTTGTTAGCGAATGACTTTAACTGTATTGATTTTCATTATAAAACTCACAACTTTTAAAAACGCTGTATTAAGTCACGCGCCAGTTAATCGATTAACTATGTATTTATGATATGTTTTGCCTGTGACTTCTATTTTCTATTTTATTCTATTTATTTTGTATCTATTTGATTTAGTCTTTTTTTTTTTTTTTT
>JAJVSH010000086.1:145940-157379 GCA_021460005.1 Tetramorium alpestre | reverse complement strand
ACCTCAACATCCCTTCGGGGATCGGCAGAGGGGGGGAGGGAGCGCCCGCAGCGACGATCCACCCACCGACCGCGGCGACCCGCGCAGGCCGCCACCGCGCTCTCATTTGATTTAGTCTTAAGTCTACTTATTTATTTTATTTCTTATTTTTCAATTTTATTTTCAATCAACCTTGTATTTGCACTTGTACCAAAGGGATTTTTTTCCCGTTAATAAATAAATTAAAATTAAATTAAAATTAAAATAAAGCTTTTACCGAAAATAATAACGTCGTCTAAATAAACTAAGCAGATTTTTTAAAGTAAACTTTGCAAAACTTTTTCCATTAAGCGCTCAAAGGTAGCGGTAGCGTTGCATAACCTGAAAGGCATGACTGTGAATTGCCATAACCCATTGCCGATTGAGAATGCCGTCTTCTCTTTATCCTGCGGGCGAATCTTCACCTGCTAATAGCCACTTTTTAAATCAAGCGTAGAAAACCAAGAATTACCTGATAGTTGATCTAGGATATCATCTATCCGAGGGAGGGAAAAAGAATCTTTTACCGTTATTGCGTTCAATTTGCGATAGTCCACGCAAAATCGGATAGATCCGTCTTTTTTCCTGACTAAGACTGCAGGAGAAACCTATGGACTTTGAGACTCCTCAATTACTCCTTGCTTCCTCATATCCTCAATATTTTTATACACTTCCTCCCTCATATGAATAGGTATATGTCGAGGAATTCTCGGTATGAATAGGTATATGTTTGTTTTATGGGAGGAGAATTTTTTACATTAACATGTTCAACGATATCACAATTTCCGGCAATAACATCCTCCGAAAACACATCACGAAATTCAGTCAGAAAATTGGAAAAGATTTCTTTTTCAGTCTCATTTAAATTAGCAGAATTACTCTCATAAAGTTCCTTCAAGACCGGAGGGACTTTCTCAGAAAAATCCTCTACCCGAGAGCAATTCAAATCTTTTTCCTCATCAGACTCAAGGACACTAAAAGCGGACTCAAAAATATTCGTTAAATTGACAGTTTTTAAGAAGTCAACTCCCAAAGAACAATCATCATTAATATCGGCTACGAACATTAAGACTTTTTCGGAATATTTACCAATCCGAACTTCTACATTAACTTTAAAAGCGATAGAGACTTTTTCTTCCGTTGGATATCTTAAATTACATCTCTCAACTGGAATTCTCTCTTTATCTCTTCCGACTAGTTTACTATTTAGAATAGAAATATCAGAGCCCGTGTCTCTCTTAAAGGAACAATTCTCCCCATCCAATTTTCCGACATAACAAAAATCATTAGCATATTCTTTAATTCTATTTAAGTTATAATTCTTAAATGCCTTTGTCGGGGAATCAAGCGCGCAAGTTGATCTTACCCTGCTAAGATCAATTAAACCGCGTTTCCCTTATTTTCCGGACACTCCGAACGGAAATGGCCCGTTTTGCCGCATGTCCAACACTCTTTTCGACCATTTTTAATAAACTTTCGGCCCTCCGTTCCTTTCTCTTTTTTCGCCTTCTTCTTTCGTTCTCCCCTCTGCGCGGGGCCTTCGCCTCCCGAGAGCGCTTAGGAGAATTCTCGTCTCACTTTTTCCCGAAGCTGTTCCCTTGAACGCTCTTGACCGCTTTTGCCCTTTCGACAGTTTTTAAGGAGGTTATTCCCTCCAATTACAGCGTTCTTTTGATGAATCCATCGTGAAGGGCGGAGATTGCGCACACGCTATTTTATCGCGCATCGCGTACGGGCACTCGGGGTACGCCAGTCTCGACAATCTTTCTAAGTCACAGTTTAAGTCGACAATCTTTCTGAGTCGAGCGCGGCGAGATTTTCCCCGAATTTCTGTTTCCTATTCAAGAACTGTGAATAGGAGTTATGGAATAACAATCCCTCTCCAAAACGAAGCTCTAGCTTCGACTTTAATTCGGCGTAACTCAGATTTTCCAAATTCTCAACGGTCTCGAGAACGGAACGGGCCTTTCCTCTTAAATTCGAGGCTAATGTGATGGTCTCTGTCGCGTCACTCCAATGATTGGTACGCGCGATCAATTCGAATTGGGAGAAAAACTCCCGAAACGGCAAGGTATCGTCGAAAGTGTCAGGTTTTAATTTAAAGCCGAAGATGGCGCGCGAATCCCCTTCTCCAACACCCGTGACAATAGAGTTCGACTCTCGCGGCGGAACATTCGAGAAAACTCTCGCGTCATCGGAGTTCGATCCTCGCGGCGGAAAATTATTCAAAGCACTCGCGACAATCATCGCGAATTCATCTCTTGCGGTGGAATATTATAAGACCGACTTAGCTGGTTAGCGGTGCTCGCCCGCAAACATTGCAGCTCCTCCTCCCGCTGCCGTAAAGCTTCCGTGAGAGCCGCCTCTCTTTGCAGCTGCTCCTCGCGCTGCAGCCGACGCTCCTCGCGTATCTGTCGGATTCCTCCAGCAGAGCTTGGAGAACTTCGATCCCCGAAGTCGACGGGATGCTCTCCTGTTCCGTTGCAGCCTCAGAAATCAGTCGGGAAGTCTCCGCACGCGGACGCTTCCTGGTGATCGGTACTGTTGTTGCCATGGCGAGGATCTGCTCCCTTCCGCTTCTCACACACTCCACGTCCCGCACTGTCCGCACTCCCGTAGGATCTGCACGTTACGCGCGATGTGCACGATCCGCGTGATCCGCACTATCCGCTCGATCCACTCGATCCCGGACGAGCCCCCAAAAATGTTGCGCTCTCAGACGAGAAACGCTCCGATGCTTGAGAGCGCTCGCGGGCACTCGCAGACTCGTGGAAATAACGCGGACTTTTGGAATAGCGGAAACGATTTATTTCAAATAGTAATACACGGCTCGTAAAATACGTCAGCTGTCAACGGCGGTTCAGGACGTAATCTGAATGGCGACCAGATCAACAATTCTGGTCGCTAGGAGAGAATGCGTTTCGTCTCTTACGAGAACAGCGGCGCAATTCAGCCCATTATACAGAGTCGCTCCAAAGCATCCAGCGCGGGCGCAACAATATGAAATCACTACAAAATTATGTACAAAAAAGGATAAGAAATTTATTTTTCCTATAAAAATAGTGATATCAAGATAGTACGCCAACTATAAAAATAGATTAGTTACATGGATAAAAATAGTTACGTAAACTAAAACACCTATTTCTTCACTAGTACTCTTTGGCCAATGTTTATAGTTTGAGCTTATACATAAGACTGTCTAAAGTTTATCTTCAGGTACTAATTATTTCATTGATTACGAAGCATTTGAAGATGAACTCTAAACGATCTTAAAGATAAGATCAGACTATAATAAAGTTTTTTTTTAATTCTTGGCGCTGACAAACCGAATAAATATCTTAATTGCTTTAGTATGTTAGCAATAATTTCTTATAAACTAAATTACATACTAACTTATTCGGTTAGGCAGCCAGTAATGACGAAATTTATGCTTGACGTTCATTGGTCCAGATAGTCTTGTGCTATGCATATGCAGTTATGTAAATTTTGTGCGATAACCCCATAGAGGGATTATACTCATGAGGGGCCCATGCTATGTCTCGCCAGTAAGAGAGTCCGCGCGGGGAGAAACAACAGAAGTGAATAATTACAAACAGAGAAGTGAATATGTTCTGTCTCCTTTCGCGTGGAATATTCCCATTTCTGTGTTTTCTGAGAGGAGAAGAGCAACTATGCGATCGAATTTCAGACACGTGGCCGTGTTGTACCCATCTCAGGCACTAGAACTAACAAACAGAAAAAGAAGAGAAGAAGAATTTCAGAAGTAACCTAAAATTGTTTTTATCTTCTTATAACTTCTTTTTATCATGGTAATTTTTATCTTCTATAGCTTCTTTTTATCATGGTAATAACGTGTTACATTTATAAAAGACGATATGAAAAAGAAAACGGGATAAAAAACGAATAAGGAAAAAGATGACGAAACTAATATTATTTCACTAATATTATTAATGAATAAACATAAAATATTATATTGTATGTATAATTATATAATAAAATGGATTATTTAAAAATTTAAACATATTATATTTAATTTAATCATTCTAAATAATTTTAATGTTTTTAAAATATTTATTCTATTATTTCTTAAAATTATAGATAATTTTTACATGTAAGTATTTATATTATGTAGTACTTATTCTGTTTCTTTTATCATCTACATATATATATGTACATACATATATATTTCTTTACTTGTAAAGATTAAATAAATGTATACCTTCAACAGAACTGGTCTATTAACGTTTTACATTACATTAATAACGTAAATCGTTTTTAATTTTGCATGTCTACATGTTTATTTTTATTTTATTTATTTGTATTTTTATTATATAGTCTTCTTTAATTTAATTATTTTATTTTTCTTTAATACAAAAAAATTAATAGTTATATCAAAAAAACTTTTTGAAAAAATTAAAACAAAACAAGGTACCAAATCGTATAGTTCCGGATCTGTTCTCATAGGAAAAAAGATAGAATATATCCACTTCTTTGTCGATTCTCCCCGCGCGAACCACAGCACATCATGACCCCTCTATGAGTATAAGCTCTATGGATAGCCCTAAAGGCTATCAAGAATCGTCTACAATGGCCGTAACAGTAAGATCGTAAGTAAATCAACCAATCACAATCAAGTTTTCTTATATATTCTTAACTGTCGTTGATCGATTTGCTTACGATCTTACTGCTACGGCTATTGTAGACGGGCCATCACACATAAAATTCCGTAAGAACGTAAAACGTAACAGTAAGGAAATCGACCAATTCCAATCCAGTATTTTTAGCAGTGGAAGGGTTACAGAGAGCCAAATACTGGATTGGGATTGATCGATTTTTTTACTGTTACATTTTACGTCTTTATGGAATTTTATATATAATGATCTTAAGCGCCTCAGCGCGATTAACGTCACGCGCGACGCGCGATATCCAATGAGAGTCGAGCTTTAATAAGAAAAGTCAATCCGTAAGTCTCGCGACGTTAATCGCGCTGGTGTGCCGAAGCCATGAGGCTGGCGTTCCATGGCATATATTTCCTGCGTAACGCGCAACCGCGTAATTAATCAAAAGTGTTATGGCCCGTCTACAATGGCCGTAGCAGTAAGATCGTAAACAAATCAACCAACGACAGTCAAGAATATATAAGAACACTTGATTGTGATTGGTTGATTTGCTTACGATCTTACTATTACGGCCATTGTAGACGATCTTTTAAGCCCATTCTACAATGGCAGTAAGATGTAAGGTCGTAAAGAAATCAACCAATTATAGTTTAGCTTTAATAAGAAAATTTAACTGTAATTGGTCGATTTGCTTACGACCTTACATCTTACTGCCATTGTAGAATGGGCTTTACTCGAGAAATAAATAACGTAAAATGTTACGTAATTGGTTACGCGGTTACGCGTTACGCGGGAAATACATGCCATGGGACGCCAGTCTTGCGTCCCATGGCGCTTATCAAAATATGCGCGTATTGAATTTTGCAACCAATCACAAATGTTTCGCTTTTCTGCATGCCGAAATTCTTATCCTACTTCCATGGAGACAGTCACAGAGACAATCACGAGATCGTTCTGCTCGAACTCTTCTAAAGATTAGGGGAAAGTGGTCTAAATCGGCCCCCATTTCATTTTTTGATCATAATTTTTCTTAATGAATACTTATTGCTAAAAACAAAATACCTTTTGAAAGTCTAAACATTTATGTAACTTTTTGCCGAAGACACCATGGATCCTCTCATATTCATATTTAGTTATGGCCAAAAAACTGAAAGTGCATTTTATGGTTCCAAATCGGCCCCCTGTTCTAAATCGGCCATCCCCATGGTCCAAATCGGTATTTTTATCGCTTCTTTCAATTAAATTTTCAATTTTTTCAACATTATTCCTATTTTTTCAAGAAATAAAGGAAAACTAAGCAGTTTTTTGTACTAAATCTAATGGCGTTTTCCATTGAAAAAAACTCGCTTGCACTGACAGCACTGAGTGTTCGAGGCTTATTTCAGGAGATCGATTATGTATCAGGGGGTCGATTATGTATCGTTTAAAAGAGAGAGAGAAAATGTGAAAAGTGAGCAAATTTACTAGGTGTTGATCAATGAAATTACAAATAGCCTAGTAAATCTGCTCATTTTTCACATTTTCACTCTTTTAAAAGATACATAATCGACCCCCAGCACTCAGAACATGCTAACTAAAACTATCAATGAAATATACCTCAAGCACTCAGTGCTGTCAGTGCAAGCGAGTTTTTTCCAATGGAAAACGCCATAAATTTTATTGAAACTTAATAATTACATACATATTAAATTTTGAAGAAACTCTTAACAAAAATAAACCTTATGTTTCTACAGGACAAAACTGAAAATGATTTACAAAACTGATAGAAATAAGTGAAAATCAAAATTATTCAGAATTTTCCGTCTTAGTGTAACTTTCAGGAACATTTTCGTATAATAAGTTTGTTTATATCGTAAATACGTTTGTTTGTATAATAAAAAAATAAAAAATAAATTATTTTATCAATAAGGAAAAAAACACTGAAAAACATTCTTAATATTTTGAAATTAAAAATAAAATAAAAAAGGTGTTAAAGACACCCGTCTTTAATTGCACTAACTGTAAGTTTATAACTTTTCGGTTCAAATAATAACGTACAGCTTGGTTTACTGTATCACGTGCATCACTCATGTTTCTTTTCTATGTATTCTTTGTCAGCGAAAGTCATGTTGAAACGACCGGTCCTTCGCGACGAACTAGCTCGTCGGACGCCGGGTTCGCGAGGATGTATGGTCTGGGATGTCGAGAGAGAGACCAAGGTCTTTAAAACGAGATATTGATGGAATAGTTAAATGATAGTTTATTTTAATAAAATAATTAATGTAACAAAAGATATGAAAAGAATAATGCTTGAATATGTGACAGATTAATCGATACGCGGTGCGATATACATATAAGTTTCGGTGCGCTGACAGAAATTGTATAATTTTTTCCGCGTAATAGGATTCGACGAAGTGTTTGTCATGGCACTTGTTCGGCTTTGCTGTTCGTACGCGGTAGACGGCGTGTGTTTTGACGTGACAGCGGACGGCACGTGCCGAGTCTAAATAACAGTTTTTGTCGCCTGCCTGACGCACGGCGGTTATTACCCGGTGAAGAATACGAGTTTCTTTATCGCTTTTACGCTTTTAGTTTCGCGGTGTGCTTTCTCCGCATTTTGACCATCGGAAGTAGCTCTTCTCCGGCTTTTTCGCGTATGGAGAAAAGGTCGGTTGCGCTTTTCTGTTCCGAACCACGACGAGAGCGAACAGTAACAAAATTGATATCGACTCCAGGATCGTCAAGCAAAAGGGGGAAAACGTGACGAAGATATATGTCAATTTGATCGTCTATTGTGCTCGCGACTCACGCACCAATCGCATGGACAGGTTTTGAGACTGTGACAAGAAACTCAGATGTTATACCGTGCGCAAATAAATTATGTGATGTTAAATTTGAATGAATCTGAGTGCATAGACTTTCTTGTCCGTTGATCACAAGAATCCCGATTATTTGCTTCCTTCTCTCAATCTGCTCGCTCGATCCGAAACTTTTTTTTTAAATAAAAGCACTTTGTAAGTGTCTATAAAATTCTCCAAATGTTCTCAATGAAAAAAATTTTTTCCAAGAAAAAACAAAATTTTCCTCAATGCGATAAATAGAAATGAGAATTGCTCAAAATATGCTCTGGTTCACACAGAAGTAGAATGTTAACTGATAAACGTCAAACTAATGACAAATAATCAGCTATCAATAGTGCCCCTAACTATTGGCATGATAAGTGCTGTGTCACTGCTGTTTCCTTGAACCTTTCGTCTCTCTCGCATTCTTAACCAGCTATTTACTCTTATCCATTCGACTTTTACTCTCTGTCCGATTCCATAATCGACAAATTTCAAATTTTCGAGTCACATTCCCTCTCGTTCCTCTCGCTCTCTCTGAGCGTTCCCGGTGCCTCAGCGTGCACGACAAATTCGATCGTGCACAAAAGGGATGGCCGATTTGCAACCATTAATTGTGGCCGATTTAGACTACCTTCCCATTTCTCATACCTACGTGAATTTCGTGAACACAATAAGGAAACTTTCAGGAAACTTTTTTTTTAAATAAAAGCACTTTGTAAGTGTCTATAAAATTCTTCAAATGTTCTTAATGAAAAAAATTTTTTTCAAGAAAAAACAAAATTTTCCTCAATGCGATAAATAGAAATGAGAATTGCTCAAAATATGTTCTGGTTCACACAGAAGTAGAATGTTAACTGATANAATGTTAACTGATAAACGTCAAACTAATGACAAATAATCAGCTATCAATAGTGCCCCTAACTATTGGCATGATAAGTGCTGTGTCACTGCTGTTTCCTTGAACCTTTCGTCTCTCTCGCATTCTTAACCAGCTATTTACTCTTATCCATTCGACTTTTACTCTCTGTCCGATTCCATAATCGACAAATTTCAAATTTTCGAGTCACATTCCCTCTCGTTCCTCTCGCTCTCTCTGAGCGTTCCCGGTGCCTCAGCGTGCACGACAAATTCGATCGTGCACAAAAGGGATGGCCGATTTGCAACCATTAATTGTGGCCGATTTAGACTACCTTCCCATTTCTCATACCTACGTGAATTTCGTGAACACAATAAGGAAACTTTCAGGAAACTTTTTTTTTAAATAAAAGCACTTTGTAAGTGTCTATAAAATTCTTCAAATGTTCTTAATGAAAAAAATTTTTTTCAAGAAAAAACAAAATTTTCCTCAATGCGATAAATAGAAATGAGAATTGCTCAAAATATGTTCTGGTTCACACAGAAGTAGAATGTTAACTGATAAACGTCAAACTAATGACAAATAATCAGCTATCAATAGTGCCCTTAACTACACTATTGGCATGATGATAAGTGCTGTGGTTTTTATGAAATGGGGAGTGGCCGATTTAAACAAGGGGCCGATTTTCCCTATGTCGAAACGGCTATGATTAGCGATCTGCTGATTCCACTTCTGTGAAATATGCTCCATGGGACAGTAGGAAAAAATTTAGCGTATGTTGAACACACAACCACACAAGTATGTACTACCTTTTTTAGCAGAAAAATGGATTCCGAAACTATGCTTCTAGCCATTTCAATTAATAAATGAATACGAAATTATACGTTTGTATATAAGGAAAACGGTTAAATTGATTTGTAAACAATACTAATCTCTAAATTGTATGTTTTGACCTCTCCGCTTTTGCATGGTCTAGATTTATAAGTATAAATATTATTATTATTTTCTATTCTGAAAGTGTGTATATTAGCTGCAATTAATCTTTTAAGCCTAGAGCATACAATGCTTTTTTACCTGCTGGATTGCTTACTAGCGCCTGTGCTACGCGTCGTAATTGGCTCTCATGATTGTAAGAACCAATAACAAAAAAAATAAAAATAAAAAAGAATCAATAAAAACCAATCAGGACGCGTAGCACAGGTACGAGCAAACAATCCAGGGGACTTATTGTAGCGATATGCACAAGGGAAGGTCTGTTAAGTAACAAGAGGCAACGAAACTATTTAATGAAATTTTAACTCATACAAAACGTGGTAGCTTGTATTGGGGAGAGACTTGGCGCGTAACTGCTTCTAGAAGAAACTGCGTGTATAATGTATCTAGATATGCAAAGGTACTGGAAAAGTGTATTGAGTGTAGAGAGGGTGTGCGAAGTGTGGCTACAGTGTCGCCAATTCCTACAGTACTCCCCCTGCGAAGGGTCGTTATACATAAAACAAGAAATATAGGATAAAATGAATAACATAAGCAATGTCATTGTCTCTTTGGCAAATTAAAATGTACTTTTTTCTTCTTTGATCCTGGATATTGCCTTGATTCCTCGATCTGTTTCTCACTACTGACTGGAGTTGATAACTAGGATGTACTGGCAGTTGGTTGACTGCAACTCGGTGAACTGGTACCTTGTTCTGACTGTCCTTGTTGTTGTGGTTGTTCCATTTCCGTCATCTCAGTTGAAACGAGATGCGCAGGTTTGAGTCGTCCGATAGGCAAGTTGATTGGCAGGCCATTAATATCAACGGTGAAAAGTCGGTCATTGACTCTTTCGATTACCCGATGTGGCCCTGAATATGGATTGTCGAGTGTTTCTTTGCGTGTGTTTTCTTGTCACACAAAAACGTGAGTGCAAGTCTTTAAAACAAGTCGAGTATAAGTCTTTTTAAGTATTAAAAACAAAGTTTTAAATACTTAAGTTTTAAATACTTAAGTTTTAAATACTTTTCTAAGTATTTAAAACAAACGAGTATAAGTCTTTAAAACAAAAGTATTCCTCCGGCCATGGTGTGCTGCAGGAGTAGCCTTCAGTGTTCGCATGTGTATGCGAAAATCTTCCAGGAAGGCGTTTGGATCGTTAGGCAGATCTTCATGAGTGAAAAATTCTCCAGGTATTCTAAGAGTAGTTCCGATATTCTGCTGGTGAGGCTTTGATATCCTTCTTGTAGCATGTTCTGAGACCAAGAAGTATGACTAATAGTACCTCTGTCCAATTTTGGTTTTCGTGACATTTAATTACGGTCTTCAGTGTACGGTGCTAGCGTTCGATTATCCTGTTTGAGGCTGGATGGTATGCCGTAGTGCGTATTCTCTTGCTTCCGACAAGTTCGACTAAAGCTGTGAACAGTGTTGCCACAATTTAAAAGCTGAATGTAGAAATTGAACTAGAAAATGTACTAGATTGTACCAACTTTAAACAAAATTTAGTACAGTTGTAGAAAGATGTAAACATATGTTTAAATTAAATTTTTTCTTTTCAAAAAATGTTATAGACTGTGTCAACTAGTATTTTGAAGATGAAAAAATTATATAAAGCTTACCGGTAAAATTAACAATGCAATATAAAAATCTCACAATCTAAATATAAATCAACTTGCTCTGTTTTTTAATTATTGTTACAATCTAGTACAATTTCTAATTCATTTTATTAAACGCAAATATGTGATAACTTTATATTTGCAAAAACCAACGATAAAACTAAAAGGTAAGCTGAAATAAAAAATAAAATTTGAGATTTCAAAAATAAAATTTAAAAAAATAAAATTTTATATTTTATATTTCATAAAGCTAAACATATATCATAAATTTCTTTACACCCTTATTTCCTTTAACTTAACAGTACAGTCTTCTAAATATTGCGAAAATAACATTCTTCTTACTGAGAAAAGTACACAGATATAAATCTAAAATTTTTTTAACTGTGTGATGTTTCTTAGAAAATTTAAAAATAAAATTAGTCTTATAACATTTAAAAACAAATAAACTTTATAAATTGTTAAAATAAGTTAAGCCTCACTATCAGTATCAGTAGTATATTGTACATCACCACAAAATTACCTTTTTTAAAAAA
>JAJVSH010000086.1:129744-144140 GCA_021460005.1 Tetramorium alpestre | reverse complement strand
TGGGTAGCGCTAGCCAAAGTTATGATGACGTCACTGTCGGTAGTGTTTGATGTCATACTCGCGCGCTACCCATGCTACTCCTCTCGAGGTGGTGCACGGATAGCGTTTGCTCCCACTTCCTACCATTGGAATATCACGCGCACAATTCAAACGCGCACAATTCAACAGCAGTTTCCTTGGCGAACGAAGCAATCTCGGAATAAATTCTGGTGAGCAGAACGTTCCAACATCTGNTTCTTCACGTTCATCAGTAGATTCTCTTAGAGCATTACGTGCTCGCTCGTGCTTTTGTTCCTAATATTATATTTTCCAATGTGATTTTATGTATATTCTTTACCTAATAGATTGTGCTCCATACACTATTGATCTTGAAACGTAATCCTGTATCAGTAGATTGGAGGTATCTAAAATACTTATTAGTATCATTATGAATTAAATTGATTATCAATTTAATTATGTGATTATACTATTCTAACTTTATTTTGAAGATTATGTTTTAAAACCAANGATGTACAGCGCATAATCTACTGGATGAAGAAATGTACATAAATATACATAATGAAAGAATGTACATAAATATACATTCAAAAATAATATTTAGCACAAAAATTCAGCCTCGATCATATAGACAATTAAAATGAAGACTGCNTTTTGAATTAGCTGCCTGCACTACTAAACATTTGTAATTAATGTTACGTACATTATAGATTTTTAGTTTTTCTAGTGAATATGTAGAAGCAGCCAAAGTGAAAATAAAATACTGTAATTAAGAAAAAGTACTATCGTTGGTATTGTGAGAATAATCTTTTAACTTATAATATGTATTTTGTTCTGTTTACAGGAATTGTGTTAATCAGTTCTTATAAATATATTCAATTTGCAAGTCTACAAATCATTTATAAAATGGAAAACAATCATAAAAAAAAAGTATTATTATTAACAACAGCACTTATAGTGCGAGAATTACAGTCTTCATCGTCTTCATCTGAAAGTGAAGAATTAGAAATGACAATGAAAAGGAACATAAATCNAAGAAGACGTATTCCAAGGAGAATTGAAAATTATGTTGAAGATGTAATACCAGCATTAACAAAGGAAGAATTTAAAGCCNATTTCAGGTATGATTTACTAACATTAATAATTTCTTTTTTAGGTAGAAAGAGAAATTATATTTTGCGTCTCTGCTTTATGTCTCTGCCATAGAAATGCATATTGTATTGAAAATATTTTAGATAGATTTTAGTATGGAAAAAGTATATATGTGAGTGTGAACAGNAATACATATTGTATTTAAAATATTAAAATATAAAATGATAATTATATATATTGTGTATGTGTGTGTGTGTACACTTATTCGTCACTCAATCATACACATACAATGTATAATTATCATTATATTTCATTATTTTAAATACAATATGTATTTCTATTTTGATAGAGTCAAAATGTAATTTATGCGTATACGTGTGCTTAGAATGTTACCTGAAACCTGCGAACATATTCTATCGCGTATTGAACATAGATTAGAAAGGATAACGCATGGAATGCCTATGATCTCTCCACGTACACAATTTCTGTTAGCATTATGGAGACTAGCTACTCCAGATTCTTTCAGGTAAGTTATTATAACTTTCTTATTATGTTTAGTAGAAGAAGTATAATCACTTTTATGCTGTACAGTTTGCTTCCATTATATATATATATATACTTATTTATTTATTTATTTATTTATTGCTGCTTAGAAAGCAACTCTATAGCAAATGTAATTTGTTATAAAGTAGCTTTCTAAGCAGCAATAAAGTCAAGTTTTCAATATAGTATTTTTCTATGTTTTATGCTCTTCTTTATGCTCAGGTCAATTTGCGAACGGTTTAATGTTGGCAGAAGCACGGCTTTNTATATAACAAGACGAGTCGTAAAGGCGCTCNTTGAGCTCGCACCTATGATTATTAAGTGGNCCACAGGTGAAAGAGTAAATGAAGTGTGGGCAGGATTCGAAAACACGAGTGGTTTTCCCAAAGTCATTGGTGCTATAGACGGAANNCATATTAATATTCCAGCTCCAAAAAAGAATCCTGAATGTTACGTTAATCGGAAAGGTCACNATTCCATCCAACTGCAGGTGTGTTTACTATTTTATTCCAAATGTTTTCTATTAAATTTTACATAATGTATATTTTTTATGCTTCTCTTTTTGTTCTCTTCTTATTTAGGCTATCTGTGACCACAAATGCCTATTTAGCCATTGTTATGTTGGACATGTCGGATCTGTTCATGATCAACGAGTGTTNCGCCAGTCCGAAGTGCAAGATTACATGGGAAATGTAATAAAATTTCCGCAAGATAGTCATTTACTTGGTGACTCAGCTTATAAACTCCANGAAAATATGCTAGTACCATACCGAGATAATGGTCATCTAACACAACGCCAACGAAATTACAACTTTTGTCACGCCTCTGCAAGAATTGCTATTGAAAGAGCCTTCGGANTGTTAAAGGGAAGATTCCGATGTCTCTTGACTACCTTGGCAATGGATCGAGTCGACTTAATTCCTATGCACATTCTTGCTTGTTGTGTATTACACAACATTTGTCTAATGAGAGNTGACGAAATTGATCTGGAAATAAATATGGAAGAGGCGATTGATGTGGCGGGCAACATTGAAAATGTACCAGTTGCTGGTGCAGGTGCTGCCAAACGAGATTTAATATGTCAAACATTACGAATTCGACACGTATAATTATGCAGTGCTTAGGTAAAAATTCTANACAAAGCATTTATTTATTAGAAGAATATTTTGAAATATATATGCAATATCTATTTCCATATATTTCATTGTATATTATTTTTATTATTATTATTTTTAGATGGATTTTAGATGGATGAAAAAGCAGTTCAACTTTTAAAAAAATAATACCGGCCCGATAACACATTTACATGATACAAATTTGGCTGTTAAAATTAACAATAAGTTTTATGGATATAATAAAATACTTTTATTACAAATATGTTAACAATTATATATTTATCTTTTATTATTCTTCTATACATATATTATAAGAGTATTACACAATTTACTTATATATTATAATTTTTACGTACATATATCTTAAAAAAAATATTTGACTTTTATAAAATTTATGTAACGTAATGTAACGTAAAATCGCGAAAAAAAAGACTATTCTAGACATCTTAACATCTGAGAAATTTTACACTAAGTTCCTTACGAGAAAGCACTGTAATCACATGAGTTACTTNCCTTCGGAATCATCAGTCTCTTTGGAAACGACTAGAACATTTCATTTTGTTATTGCAATGTATGAGCGGGAGCATAAATTTTTGCATAACGCATAATACATAAGAAAATAAACCAATCGAAGTCCATTTCTATCTCTAAGATAGAAATAAGGAACTAATTGGTTTATTCTTATGTGTTATGTATTATGCAAAAGTTTGTGCTCCATTTCATTTCTCTTGTTCTCGAATTCCAAAAAAGAAAAAAACAGAAAATTAACTGAGATTAAGAATAAACATACAAGCAGCATATTAACATTTTTATGAACGCAAAGTAATTTAAAATAAAAATAATGGAACAATCTAAATATAATGGAACAAAATCACAGAAAAATTACTGAAAAAAAATAATCTACCTGAAAGCGAAATAATAAAAAAAAATTTAAGAAAACTCCTTATGATCGATGTAGTATGATGTACGATAATCTGATGTTCAATAGGAGANCTCATTTTCTACAGAACTTTAGTAGAATCTGTAAAAAACGAACTCTCCTATGGATATCGGATCGTCATACGTCATACATCGGACGTAGTGCAAATCTTGCAATAAACAATCGTATTTTAACAATCTATAATTTTTCAATGATTTTGTCAAGTTTCTCGAGTAATTTTTCTTTTGCCTCCATTTTCTCTTTGTGTCTTCTTTCTCTTTCTCTCCATCTTTCAGCAATTTCGTTTTCAATGTTGCTAGACTTACGTTTACCTAAAAATATACATAAATATTTCTTTTAGACCTATCGAAAGAGATGTCTTGTGTCTTTTGATAGAATTTGGATTCAACTACTAAAAAACCTAAATAACAATAAATAAATTACACTGACTTACAAGGCACGGTAATGTTTTTTTCAAGGATATTAATATTACTGGATAAATTTAACGTAGAGCTTGTTGTTGGTTTATTTGTTATTGCACCAGTGGATGAAATGGTCGATAGAGGTGCCATGTACGGCTTTTCTCCAAGAAGACTCTGCATCACCTAAACAATTTATACAGTATTATAAACTTGTNTCAAAATAAAAAAAATGATTTAATTATTCTATCATATACACTGCATTTCAATGATTTGCTCCTTTTTCGATTTAGGTAGCGACCGATAAGCTTGATATCTTAATCCCTAAACCAAGCGTATTGNTCGATCATTGCGCTCATCTACACCGAAAAAGGACGAAATTATTGAAACGCAGTGTGTGCATAAATCAGATACTTACNTCTAAATATTGCCATGTTCGCTTATTATTTCCTGATTTTTTGTTGTGGTCTTTTATTGCCTTGTACNTCCTTTTCATGGTATTAAAGCGAGTGTTGCATTGTCTTGCCGTAACAACATATCCCTTGCTTTTCAATGTTTGAGCAATTTGTTCCCATGCTCTTTTATGACTGATTGTTCCTGAGAACATATCTTGTTCCCGCTGCCTGTATTCTTCCAACAACAGCAAAATTACTTCATGAGACCACCTGAGACCACCTGTATTGTAAGTAAAATCGTTGTAATATATTGTGACAATANTGCTAAATTCATAAAATACAATATTACGAGGAAAGGATTAGATGNGCACAGTATAATACGAATATGTCAATCAGATTGTTTAGTTAAGTANGATTAAAATAAATTTATTAATCTGGTTGGTGGTATTCGTTTATACATTGTATACATCTNGGATTCATTACGAGTGCAAACAATATTTAAACTTTTAAACTTTACTTACTCTCCACAAACTCTTCATCTAATATTTGGCGATATTAATGTATCCNCTTCGAAGGAATTACTATTTAAAGGTGCTATAGAATCTATTGTATGCACCTCTTNCTCTGGAGATAAAGGCGTTGTATCCATTTGAACATCTGCAAAAAGATATATGTTTTAATGTACATATAAAAGATCATGTTGTAATTAGGAAAAAAGCAAAAAATTACATACAAGATTTTTCAATGCAAGTAACGATATTTGAGGTAGAACTATTTGGCAATGCTAGTTGATTTGTAGTTCCTAAAAAAAAAGACAAGAAATTTTAAGACTCCTGGATATTCACTTGGCATTATGAGACATCAGAGGCGAGAACTTTACACTGAAAATTTGTCCATGTTATTTTCAAATAAAAAAGTATCTACATAAAAAAAATACTTCAGATAGTTTTAACGCACTTATAAAATGCTTCAAAAACTAGTCTGATTATGGCATGGACAAATTTTCAATGTAAATTTCTTGCCTTTGACGTCACATTTCCTATAATGCCAAATAAGTATCCAGAAGATTCAAAGTAAAAGTTAAAACAAAAGTAACAATGTTAATCACTTAAGATGTATGTGCAAATAAATAAGACAAATCAACCCATTGCCATAAAAACTGTTAAAATAATTCTTATTAAGCACTCACCACATTGATTCACATTTTGACGTGCATATTTTAGTAATGCTGTTGCAAAAGCCATATCTATAATGTGTAAGTGATAATTTAAAAACTTTAAAGGAATAACAAAAAGAAACATGCATCCAAAAGATGTAAAGGTGATTGAAAAGAAGAAAAAGGAAACAAAAGGAACTTTTAAAAGGAAAATAAAAACATTGTTTTAGAATATTTCAAGATATATAAAAAAAGCATGCCATACAGAAAAATATAGCACTAAAATAGATTTAAATTAAATTAAACATAAAACAATATGACAACGATTATTATACAGTCAAAATTTGATTGTATTTAACAGTCTTTAGTAACTCTCACACAGAAAATAAAAATACTTCAAATACACGTGACAGCAAATTTAATAGTTATTAAAACCACAACAAACCGACATAAAATAAATGTCATTCACCTTTTCCTTTTCCACAGTTNTCAATAAAAATATATATGTNCTNATTTAATATTATANATAAAATTAAATAAGAGTATATATACGTTGTATCCATGTATGAATGGTACAGATATGAAATAAATCACTGTAAGACTTTNACAATAATAGTAAAAATATTGAACAAAACTTTACCATTTTCTGCTTTAATGGCATCGTTTTGATTTAATTTTAATGTAAAAACTTCTTGTGATTCCGCATCATGCAAAGATACTTCCACAAAATTCATTTTTTGTGGAAAGTAAATTTACGACTTGAACGCAATTCACAGATCCTATAAACAGAAAAAGACTACACATTACAAATAAAAAAATCAGCGTCATATTTATACATATTTATTTATACGTTTATATTTATATGTAAATATGAATAAATATCAACTCACAACTTACCTTACAAAATGGCATCTAACCTTTCTGCCTTTCGAATTCCAACCGTTATCCGCGGTTATATGCATGGTGTAAAGAAACAAGGTGAAGCATTGCGCATATGGCGGCCGCACGATAAAATTAGCCAATGAAATTTGGGTCCAAGTACACGCGCGAAATTCAAATAGGAAATAATCACGTAATCACCGATGAGATACCTCATCGGTGACAATGTATGTTTATAATTAAGATTGTAAAAGGAAAATGTAAAAATTCGATATCCATTATTTCTTCCTCAATTTTATTTAAAAAGTTTTCTGTATTTATAAAGTCTTNTTTCTCTTCATTAACTATTACTTCTTCTTTTGGTATGGAATGCAAATTTGTTGCTTGACTATGAACATTCTTTCATTCTTTCTTTCTTTCAATTTTCTTCGAAATGAAGATTGCATATTCTTGCTTTAATTTCAATAAATAACACATGTATGAAATTGTAATAATCTCTCTTTTTCTCTCTCTCTCGCGCGCGCGCGTTTCTTTACACTATGCGTGTGTGGGGGCGTGTGTACACTTACCAGAGTTAATTTTGATATTAACTTCATTTCTTTTACAAGCTTCAAGCCATTGCTGGCGAATAACTTCTTCTTTCGGAAAACGGAATAATTTAATATTCTTTGCGCGTGCATTCTCTGTGCGGCTGTTACAGCCTTTTATGTAAGCTAGCATTTCTGCAAAAAAACATTATACAGATTATACAATACTATACTAAATTAAATACAGCATTACATTACAATAAATTACAATAACTCATCTCAACCTAAAAAGTAAATAAGTAAGATTTTAACAGTTATACACGTTTACATGAGCCTTTGTCGCCATATTGTTTCAATGCTTTGGACCCAATTTTGATTGGTCAATTCATGAACGACTGCGCATCTCAGGGAATGCTTCACCTTGCTTTTTACACCATGGTTATATGCACAACATAAACACGCTGGTAAACGCTACGGCCGTTCACGGAACTTACTATCGCTATTACGCTATTGGCTCTACGAACAGTCCAGATAGCGTTAGCGTCAGTAGCATTAATAGCGTCTCCCCGAACGCACCCAATTTGACGCACTCCACGTGTTGCAATAAATTTTTTTCGCAAATGTTATTACAACTATCAAAAAATTTGAACTTTTCCGCGTAAATTTAAAAAAAATTGAATGTCGTACGATTTTTTTTCACGGAGTTATGACGTTTTGAAATTAACCATACATTTTTATGCAATTACTGTCAGCATTAGCATTACCCGATGCGCATCACGACGAGGCTGATCGGATTTGGCGCACCTGTGCGCGTGCGCGTGCGTGCGTGTGCGTGTGTGTGTGTGTGTATGTCACAGAGATCAGGACCCCACGGTTTGTCACTGTCGTAGTATTTTATGACTCCAAACTCTTTTTGCAATGTGCGTGCGTGCGTGCATGCGTGCGCGCGTGCGTGCGCGTGTAAAAGAAACACATAGGTTGTATTCCGATATTCACTACCAGTGTGGAAAATCTTAAGTATACATAATGTATACATAATGTAAACTATAAATTTTCAGTACTAATGGAAATAAATACACTGATAATAAATAAATTTAGACATTTAGATTAAATCGCATTTAACCTAACAATAGAATGTAAATATATGTATAATACAAAGACAAGAGCCTTAACTAATTGCTAAAAGTACTTCAAAAGTACAAAGAAGTAAAGAAATTGATACTAATAAGATATAAAATATAAGAAATATTTAAATAAATAAATATAACTTATGCATACAACTTATAAATTCATTAATTTGAAAGTATCTTTCACCTTCTGAGACATCAGATTTGTTCCACAATTATCCTTTGGAAAGACTATTTTTTGTAAGATAGTAAAGATTGGGGCAAATGCTGCAGGATAAGTCAAATCTTTCATATAAAACAAAACAGAGCAGACTTGCTTTAGTCATAGAGCAGTCATTTTCAAGTATAATTTCCTCATCACAAGAACAAATTATTTTTTTAATTTGCTTCTCTGGAGGAAAAAGTATTTTGGGTCCTGGTATTTTTTGCGACAACTCCTTATCCAGTCTAAGAAAGCAAAAAATAAATTAATAACAAACAAGCACAATTACATTTTACACGTACAAATCATATAAAAATAATTATATCGCAGGTCTCGTTCTCAACGATATAACGTGTAGTACCGCTTTCCCCACTTGGTGGAACCACGAGATCATAAGATCATTTTCTAAATCTTTTACTGTTTTCTTCCCGTTACGTCCCGAAATATTTACTAATACATGTGTCTACTATGTCTTCAAGTTCAGAAATCTTATTTTTACTTTTTATTTCTAATCCTATGCTAAACTGAAAAATAAGAATATTTTATAAATATAAAATTTTCGAAAAAAATCTAAACTACAAAGTTCTATTATAATAATAGTTATAATATCATTAAAGTAATCACTATTTACCCCTTCTTGCATAAGAAAATATGATGGAAGCTGAGAACATTCAACGCGTTGCTCTGCACTTTTTTGAAGGAGAACACGAAGTCTCGGATACAAATTAGCGTGATCGACAACTTGTCAAAATATATTTGACAGAAGCTGCAATAAATTGTGTACTTTTTGTAATTGTACTTAATATTAATAATATTAAACAATGAAAACTATAACCACCTTTAGCTCTTTCTGAGCATCTTTGATTGGAAAATTTTTTTCTTCTTCCTCAAATACAGTTATCTCAGAATTTTGAATTTTCTTCTTTTCTCGATTCCTTTTTTGTTTTACTCTCATACTAAGCCGATGAATAAATGTACTCTGTAAAAAAATGTTTCATTATTTGTAAATATAAACAATTTATAATTTAACTCATAATTCCAGTTATCAAGTTATATTAAAAGTACCCAAAGCTGTGTGTTCTTTGCTTTTTTCGCACGAGTAGACGGAGTGTCCCAAAGCATATAAAGATATTTTTTTGATAACATTATTCCGAGAGTATATTTTCTTATTATAAATATCTTGTTTCTCACTGGTTGACGTTATCAATAAATTGTTTACTCTGCATGCGAAAAATATACGATTGTGAATCAAATAAAGCAAGATTGATGTAAACAGAAAAATTAAAAAGAAAATTTTAAAGACAACTTTAAAGCAGAAATGCCACTATAAAATTTAACTTATCTGTTTAAACGCAAAGTGAAATTCATTATATGTTTGAATTTTAACTAATTTTAACTTGAAATAGACTTGAATAATGACTAAACATTTTACTTATTATATAAATTTAGAAAGAATATAAACAGCCACAATATATTTTTCTAAACTTAAAAATTATCAATACAACATATTCTTACCTAAAATGGTAAACTAGCTCGCTTTTTAGTTGATAAGACAAATCTTTTTGCTCTTAATTTGTTGTGACAGTACCGAGAAGTAACGATTGTACAATGTTGAAAAAATTTGGAAGTGGGAAACTCATTGTCTCATCGTCTTCAGAAGTATTTAATGACTGTACATACAATAGGTAACAATAGATAATTTCAAAAAGAATATTTAAAATTAACACGAGAAAAAATCCCAAATTTCGGCATTTCTGATATGCTTGAATATTATATATGTTTCACGACCTATTTTGTATTTAAGTAATGGCTATGACGATAGTAATTTTTTGGAGTGAACAATCACGGAATAATTTAATTTTTTATATTTAAATGCGTTCATATATTTCATGTAGGAGATTAATAAACCTGGAGAGCACACTAAGAAAATCTCGCCCTTCCATTCAACAATTTTGAGAACGTTTCCTATGCAGAACTTATTATATTTCTCAAAGGTGATTATGTCTCCACACTCAAACTTCATCTAATGTTACATTCTTAATTACAGATGCCGATATATAGTCATTATCATTCTGCGAAACTGTTGAAATATAAATTCTAATTTCACGCTATGATAGAATTCCCTAAGTCATGTTTTAGTTTATCTCAGTTGTCAGCATTTTCATTCCGCTCTCTCTCGCTCCCAGCGTTCTTTGATTACACACACGCTTTATATAAGAGCTCTAAATATATCTCATTATCAAACTCAGTGATCTCTCAATAATTTCGATCTCCTTCATACCACTGTACAAATCCTGTTTCCATCAGAAACACTCTGAGAAAGATCTGCTGTATGTAAACTATTATATGACAAAAGAAAAGTTTCACCTGTGTAAATACCAATTTTATAAGAAAATTTTTTCACCGATTTTCCTGATTTATGCCACATATTAAAAGATTGATTTATTTGTAAAAATTCTACTAGAGAAAATGATAGATTTTAAAAATTGAAAAACTTTTTTGCTTTTACTACGGCATTTTTCCCTTCCAAACGTAATAATGACGAAGTGGACCATGTAATTTTACTTGCTCGATTAAATGAATTAGCATATGAAGCTTAGGGAAAACTTGTTCGGCACCGTAACACTTTACATATTGTTCATGATGCTGCGAGATTACTTCTTCTAAGTATACAACTGTTGCTGTTTCAAGAACAGGTGAAATGACAATTTGAACTATCTGACATAACAGAATAAGACAATTAAGATATTCAGAAATAATAGAAATGTTGCCAGAAACAAGGGGATACAAGATAAAAGGAAAATGAAGCATGAAATTTAAACAAGAGCTAGCTGAAGCTGTATACTGCAGATCTGGTGGAAAAGAGTTTGGATATAAGCTGTTATCTACAGAATGATGGAATTTGAAATGAATCAAACGATCATTTAAACGTTTTCTAGCAAATATATGCTTATTGTGAATACACACCTTTAAAAATAAAGTAATTTCTCTATTACAAACTCCCTCAAATTAAATGTGCATAGGATCATAAAGCAAGTCTTTTGTTATAGGAAAATATGGCACTCGATCAACTAAAAACGAATCTGACTTTATCTCATATGATTTTGCAGAGTCTGCCTTTCAAGATCTGTTTCGCACATTTTGAACTGTTTATTGAATTTAACAATTTCTTCTTCAGATTTTAATTTGTAATGCGTATGCGAAAAAAAATGGAAAATCAGAAGTTTCAGCTTTACACATGCGAAATGGCATTTTGACATTTTTAGAAAAACTTTCTTTAAAGCTAGCAATATTGTGTCAAGCTAATGCATCACCTGCATATACAAATAAATTTCCATGAAATATTTCTTCTCCATTTTTGTCTTTAAAAGAAGACCATGTTCACTAGATTGTTCATTGAATGATTGTTAACAAAAAATCTGAAAGCAATTTTTCTTTCGCTAGAAGACATTAGATTTAAGATAATTAGCTTGTTCGACTGCAAGCAAATGAATATAAGATAATTTTGATCTCAGATGAACTGGTATATTTAAGAATACAATATAAAGAAAGCACAATTTCCCTTTGCTATGCTTTTTCATACTGTAACGCTGCGCGTTACTGTCCAGCCAACGTCCACCAGTCGGCCGCCGCCCGGCCGAACACCCGCCGGACAAGGAGATAGGGCCTGTGGGACCCTACCCTCCCTTTTTAAGAAATACCAAAGATAAGATCGTAGCTAGTTAATCGAACCGAGCCGAGCATCGACGAAGATGCACGAGAACGCCACGGCGCACGTTTTTCCGCGCACCTCCACCAGCGACATGGTGTGCCCCTCTCTCCGTCCACCTCCCACTACCCGAAAAGAGGGTATAAAAGGCCCTCACACCAGAGCCACTCCACCAGTTCCGACCGAGAACCGGCCTACGGGTAGTAGCCTGGGTCCGTTCTCAAGTACCGGATCGATTCCCGGCAGAGCTCGTAGTCGTGCTCTGTCCGCCGAAATAATTCGGCATCGATCAGCTCCAGCTACCCGATCGACTTCCGGCCGAGCTCTGTCCGTCGTGCGAGCTCGTAGTCGTGCTCTGTCCGTCGAAGAAATTCGACATCGGTCACAGCTCCCGTCCAGCCGTATCCCGGTGGACTCGAAAGAGCCGCCGTGGCGGGCCGTTACCCGCCACAAGCTGCATCACATCCCTAAGGGTACCAACCGGGGCAGAGCCTACACTCGCCTCCACCGGAGCATCCGGTGTTACCCATCTAGCATCCATAATTAAAATCGCGATAGGAAATCATGATAAGAAACGCGAAACTAACAAACACTATTCCGGCGCCGGGTTAAAGACCGCTGTTCCGCAAGAAACGAGGCAAAAACTTGTCGCTGTCTCGCACCGCTAAACTCGACACGTGCCGTGGCACCACAACATACCGTCTACCGCGTACGCGTCGCTCGGGCCGCGCCCGAGTCCCGAGCGTCAACCAAGTTCGCCGAACCTGCGCTACGCGGAAACTATTATTTATCTGCCAACACGACGAGCCCGTATCGCGACAATTAGACTTAATCCGTACTCACGTATTTATACTTTTCATTATATATACTTTTGTTACTCTTAATATCTTTTGTTACAATAAACTCAGTAAAACATAAAATCTCTAAGCTTCGTTTAAAATTAAACACCTTGGCTGCTCACGATATCTCGGACCATCCGTCCTCGCGAACCCGGCATCCGACGAGCTAGTCCGTCGCGGTCGTTGGACCGGTCGTTTCAATACCAAATGGATTAGCAAGTTCCACTTCATCATTATATAACAAGAAATATAAAACATTAGTCAACTTTTTACGGACAAATGGATGCTTCTCAAACCTAATGCCATCACAGAAATCTGTAAGAATACCATCGGAACTTGACGATGTATATGGCTTGCTTAACCAAAAAGCAATTTCATCGTGTTGAAGAAAATATTCCAAGAGTTTTTTTGAATGGTACGAAATAGGCATTAAATGAATCAAAAGTAACAGGAGGAAGGTATACACTACTATGCTCATATACTCGCTTGCGTTTTCTATCACAATTTAAGTTATTAATATTAATATCTATCCGTTAATGTGCATAATTCTCGGAACATATTTTACTACATCATTTATAAAATACTTTGAAGCTCTATGTTGGCCTTCTACTTGTCAACAGATAGCAATTCTTCATTAGCATTTAAATCTTTATTAAAGGAATCCTCCTCATTTATATTATAGCTAGGATCATTGGACTCGTTAAAGTTTGAAACATTGAAATTAGTTCTATCAACATGAGCAACAGATTCTTTAAAGTATGAACAATTACAACAATGTCGAGCACAACGAGTAAAATTGAAAAAAATATCATTACATGTTACAAATTAATTTGTCTTATTTCTTGTAGATAGTCTGATAGTGACATCTAAATATTGCTAATCTCAATGTCAAAAAGTTACAATCTTTGCAACAATGCATGAAAACTGATGAACGTTTTACCTTTTCGCAATGAGATGATTCAGATTGTTGCATATCATGTAACATATCTTGGATGAACATCTCTTCAGTATTTTCTACAAATAATTTTTGTCCATTTTCTATAATTGTAAATGATGACTCTTCTACAGTGGTGTATATTCAGAAATTCTATTGCTAACTCCAGTTAGATCAATAGTAATTGATGGTAAGGACAGTGTCTCAATATTGTTAATGGCAGAGGATAAAAACGTAGACGAAGTGGCAGAAGCATTGACAAATTCAGATGATGTCATTTTCTCGCTACTAGCAGTAACAGTCGACGATGGTACAATTGATGTAGAAGTGGTACACTCAATAGAAGATAGTATCGGAATTGCAGATGCTGAAAAAAAATTTGTAACATATATTTACAATAGATATATATATATACAGAGTGTCCCATTTTAACTTGGACAGTAAAATATCTCGAAAACTGAGCACAGCAGACAAAAATGTTTCAGACAAAAGTTGTACGGTTTCGAGGGGGACATAAGATGGTGTCATTGCTTTGACCTTGGA
>JAJVSH010000086.1:111950-123343 GCA_021460005.1 Tetramorium alpestre | reverse complement strand
GGAGCAAAGTGAAAACACGTGCGTCCGCTACGAGAACCGAACAGAAACTGATATTGTATATACATTTTATGTTGTTGTGTACATCATATATTTTATATTGTATACATTTAACATTTTATATTGTATACATATTACATTTTTTTATATGTGAATAAATTTTTATATGAAAATTAAACAACAATGTTTTTATGTATCCACGAATTGTGCGATCCAGCGAATCCCAGCCACTTTACGTAAACCTTGTCACTTCTCCTGCGCAGCATCTTCTCCACGAGGTACACGTCGGGATCGGCCGCGCGAAGCAACTCGTGCTCGTAGAAAGCTCCGGCAATAGATTTTCCGCGATAGTCCTCGAGCAGGTATGTCGCGGGATTGGTGCGCTGTACTTTAGCGATTTTAAACACCTCGGTGATCCAATTAGGCGTGTAATCTTTCTCGAAGACGGTCTTGTATTTGTTCACGTGCACCGAATCACCTACGTTGAACTTTGCCGGCCTTGCAATCTTTATCGCGCTGTACACCGTAGCCAAGAGTCTTTCGGCGATCGCGGGCATATCGTCGGCGTTTCATGTCGATCGTTCGATATTTTCGCGCGTTGTAATTTGATACGAGACGTGGTAGCGCGTCGATCCATCTGTAATTTCCGTTGAGCGTAAACATCTTCCACATATCGTTCTTGAGCGTTCGATTGATCGCTCAATGACTGATGCCTTCAATACCGAGTACGTGGAGTGATGATTTATACTGTGTCTCTTTAGAGTCGTTGCACGTCGGCATTGTAAAACTCCTTTCCCTTGTCAGTCTGCAAATTTTTCGAGTATCTCTCTCGAATTATCTCGGCGATAGCTTCAGCCGTCTCCAACTTTGCTCTTGAGCGGTACGGTCCACGCGTATTTACTCAACACATCGATAACGGTGAGTATGTAGCGGTAGCCTCTGTTGAAACGCGAATACGGCTGCATCTCGACGATATCAGCCTGCCACAGGTCGTCGTATTCTCGAACTATGACGCGTCTTCGTGGAAAATTTCTTCTCGCCGGAGCATGCAGTTCCGCGGCGAGTCGTCGCCTCCCTGAACTGACGGCATTTTCGGATCTCATGTTTCAGCATGCAGAGTTTTAACTCTGCTCTTCTTATTCTCCTTGTTTGTTGACGTTTTTGTTTCGGTGGTAGCGTCGCTTATCGTATTCCGCATGTATGTCCTTCTCGAACGTGATCAGTCTCTCAACAAATTCGTCTCTCAAAATTTTAACGCACTCTTCCACGTATAGTTTGTTTGCCGCGTCATCGTCAGTCTCCGGTTGCGCTACGCGACGAATCTTGCGCGACTTTGCGTCAAAATCCGTACCAGCACTACACAGAGCGTTATGGCGCACGTAACTTTTCACCAGTCCGCCATCGATCGAGTCATTTCTCCGTTCGAACAGTCCAAATTTATTGACGGGTATTTTTTCGATGCGAGTGGCGTCATTTGACTAGTTCGCATCGACGATACTCCGATCAATTTATAATAATACCAGCCTCGCGAAGTTCCTCAAAGATGGATAGTATCTCGTTGTCGTGAGCGTTGTGACCAGCTCGGTGCGAAGCGTCGAATAAACGTAAACGATTCACCAGCTCGTTGGGATCGTCCCAGTGCACGTAATCGACCGCATTGTCGTTCAACGTCATAGCGCGAGGCAATCCTTATCCAGACTCGATCTTTAGCAACGGTGCGATTATACAGGGTGTCCGTAAATTCGCGCATTTGGTGCACGTGGCGTGATACTTTATGATAAAAGGAACAACTTTTTCTTTTAGCAAAATTCCACCCGACAAGTAGTTTTTGCAGGCGAGCAGGTTAAACTTAATGAATAAGCGCGTTTATCCAGGTGGCATGCAGGGCCGCGCGCTTCTCATTCACTTGTTCATTGAAAAATAAAGTCGTATNTAAATAGTAATAAGCAATGAACAAGTGAGTGAGAAGCGCGCGACGGCCCTGCATACCACATGGATAAACGCGCTTATTCGTTAAGTTCAACCTGCTCGCCTGCGAAAACTACTTGTCGGGTGGAATTTTGCTAAAGGAAAAAGTTGTTCCTTTTATCATAAAGTATCACGCCACGTGCACCGAATGCGCGAATTTACGGACACCCTGTATATTTGTACTTGTATCCTCTGTTACCCGTTACTCAATCATTCGGGTCATGATTGCGCCTATGCGCGCTCGTCGCCAGCAGTATGTTCTTGTACTTTTGCTTATCTTCCTCCGTAGACGGGCAATTTCTTGAATATCAATTCGTAAAGATCGAGCGTACCGATGTATCGCGTGCCATCGATAAGTATGTTGTCATTGCCGTCCACGTCAATGCGTTTATTACCGAGCATCGTTCCATCGTTGGTTAAACAAACACCGTACACAAACACGGTATCTAAACCAGTGCAGTCCATCGCATAGAATGAGCTTCCATCGTCATTCAGAATGATTCCAAAGTATCTTCCGCGGGCTCATTTTACCGAGGAACGCATTTCGCTCCTCCGCCGTTTTCAGATACTTTCGAATGGTCGTCACGAGCGANTCGTCCGTGGTCTCGAAAACATTCTTGCCGCTCTCAAGCAATTCGGGCTGTTGTATGGCTGTCACCATCGCGAGCTGTTGTATGGCTGTCGCCATCGCGGGCTGTATCGATAATACGTCCAGCGGAGGTTCAAATCGATACGATTTATGCGGCGTCGATGCGGCGTTATCCACGTTCGTTTTCTCTTTCTCAATACCGCATCCTTCTCGCGCTTCTGGGTAACATTTCGTTCCCTTCGTCGTCACGCGGCTCGTCTTTTATTGCGCCAGAGTTGTCAAAGATCTTTTGCAGCAGCTCGATAATTGGTTTGAGGCGTGTCTTCACCGTGATATTGTCCTCGATCTTACCGGTCTTCAAGGCGCGATGTTTCTTGCGGATCGATTCACTCGTCTTCTCAATCTTCCTCGCGATCTTCTCGCGCTCTTCTCGCGCTCGCGAGTATCGTTGCTCTCAGCCATGTTTTATCTTCAATAATCAACAAGGTCTCGACGACGACTGATCGTTTTATGGTATCGCGAACATGTTAAATCCTTTTCGATATCGCCCGTTCGCGAAGGCCCCGTAAGCGAACTATCCTTGTCTATCACTACAAATCCGTACTCGGGCAGCCAACAATCGTGACAAAACGCGCTGAAATCGCCATACGACATGTCGGTGTTCACGTGATCGTTGTAAACATGTTTCAAATTAGTAGAATCCTGCTTAAACAGGATCAGCAGGTTCGCGTTATTGCATATCAGATGTTTGGGTATTCTCGCGTACGTCTGACAGAGATAGAAGCAGTCGACGTTTGAGTATCGACCCATCGAGAAGTACTCTCTCACCGTAGCTTGCTTGTCGCACGCGACGTCATCGAAAACAAAGATCGAGTTTGGACGCGCCTCGCTTGGTGGAATGACATTTTTGGAAAACGTAAGTAGCCGATTTCATCGATTGATGACAATAGTTTTTCCAGATATCGATACTTTGGTTGCTGCAGAGACTTCGAGTACACGTACACGTTCTCGAAACGTACGTCGTGCGGACTTTACAGCAAGCTTATCAGAACGTTGGTTTTACTGCAATTCGAGGGGCCGCAGATGATAGCGCGTATAATGGTCGGTAACATCGCACCGTGTTTGCGTTTCTTCGCGTTGTTTCCCATCATCTGTAGTTTGTCGTCACAGTTTGTGACACGTATCGTCAACGGCTGCCGCACGAATTTTATTTCTCTTCGCATCTATTTATAACCGCGTTGTCGCATGAATTTCATTTCTCTTCCGAGTAGAGAGGACGCACCTATTTATAGCCGCGCGAAACCGCGAATCGCTTAGAAATGTTTTTGTTTCTGTCGGATAACAGTGATATATACGGTCTAACCGCTGAACAGTTGAAGTGCCGAAGATCGTTCTGTTACAACAGTTTTACAATCATATAGATTATGTGTGGGATAAACTTCCGGAGCATATTAAGACAGATCCGAAAGTTCAGCAGTACCGTCATTGCCTGGATCATTACAATCTACCGATTCAGCGAACGCACATCGACGGTCCGCCGCCATTGATCAAGAATTGCCACGAATATCAAAGACTATGACGCCTAGCCTAAAAGTTGACGGTAGTCTACTCAATCGCGCGATAAACGCGCTTCTCTTCGAACTACATATCCCCGGCTATCAATTTTGCGGTCCGGGAACTCACTTGGAGAAACGTTTGGCGAGAGGCGATCGAGGTATAAATCCACTGGACGCGGCGTGCCGCGAGCACGACATACACGGAAAAATGTATTCACCGTTTAAGATCATGCAAGACGGGCCAGAAAACACGCTGCGACCTGCTTACGCTGGGCCGTGTCCCCCACTCTCTTCCGTGCGCCAATGTCAAAAGTTCGGCGAGATGCACGGAAAAACGCCGTGCAAAGTACGAAGAAAGACGGTACCGCCTTGCATGATCTCAAACAATGAATACCTTTTTCCTGTAGCATATTCTCGGAGCAACGATCTCACCGAGAGACACGCGGATGACAGAATACTCGCCGAGAAGGCGCGGAAACGCATCGTCGCGGGGGACTCATCGCTGGGCGAGAGAGCCGCCGCCACGATTGTCTGGGCGGCGATGAAAGCCAAGACGAAGATCGGAATGGGTATGAAGACGAAGAAGACGAAAAAACGGATACTTCCGCGAAACGCGGCGGCATACTACCAATTCTACCGATATTGGGCGCGCTCGCCCTTGATCCTTGATCGGCGGAGCGGTATGGCAAAGGCGGTAAATGACAGCAAAGCCGCGCGACGACTCAACTCGAGAAGCTGCAACGTCACGATCGCGCGATGGAAAGTCGCGGACTCTATCTCGCTCCGTATAAATACGAACGGGGACTGTATCTCGGCCCGTACAAAGTTTCTACTACAAACGCGGACAGGGGGCAGTAAAGAGGAGAAAAAAACGTCCAGGAAGCGTTAGAAATGCGGGTGCTACGTCGAACGTACAATTAGATCGACTGGCAAGACATATGCCCATACCATATTTTAGAGGCGTTTTCATGCGTGACTCGTTATTGACAGGCGGTGTGCGTCGAAACAAGAGCGGTATCGTGAATCTGAACAACGCGACGAGTCCCGGTACTCATTGGGTGGCGTATGCCAAGAGGAGAGATCGCGTTATATACTTTGACAGTTTTGACAATCTTCGACCACCCAGAGAATTGGTTCGCTATTTTGGAAACAGTGTTAAGACGATAGAGTACAATCGAACACCTATCAAACATACGGTCAGAACACGGTGTAAGAATATAAGGTGGAACCACTCGCCTTTATTTCGATTGCAAAGCTGTGATCAAAGAGAGGAAGTTGAGACGGGTAACGCTAGATGGCACATTAATCTGAACCCTACTAATACTAATATACAACGTGTAATATCCTGTGTCAAGCGTGGTGTTGACGCATGTTAATCTGTGTTAAAATTAACGTGAAAAAGAAAGCTTTTTTCTTTTAGATAACATAATTCATTTTAATTGTCATATTTGTAATTACAATTCTATGGAGAAAAGATCCGAGAAAAAATCGTTANGTTATAAACAAGATATTGTAAGTAAAAATATTATTAAAAATAGAGATAGAATAATAATATTTAAGGTAATAATCTTGTTTTTTAAAATGATTTTCACAAATTAAAAAAATTTTTGGAATTTTTACATTTGGATATGCACTTTGGATTATAGCAACCCATTCTTCGCGACGTTTAATATTTTTGGACACTCTAACGATTTTTTCTCGGATCTTTTCTCCATAGAATTGTAATTACAATTATGACAATTATGACAATATGACAATTAAACGAAATTATGTTATCTAAAAGAAAAAAGCTTTCTTTTTCACATTAATCTTAACACAGATTAATTTTGTATCATATCAACAGATCATATCATATAACAGATTATATTTTTTATCATATCATTTAATAAATGTTTAATTTAATATTTAAGAAATGTTTCAAATGTGTTCAAAAATATTAAAAAGATATAAGCAAAAATATTAAGAATATGTACATACATATATATTACATACATATATCCTTTCTAAATAGGTGTTTTACATATATGCCATCTAGCGTTTAACTGCGGAACAACCTCAGGAAAATCACACTGATTTTGGCCGAGTGGTTTCACCTTATATTCTTATACCGTGGGTCAGAACATCTGCGGTCAGATGTGTTTATGGTTTCTCCGAACGGTGGATGCGTGTGAATTTAAAGCCTGACGAGCGGCTGCGAGGACTCAGTGTCGGTCGAGCAGTTTTTCCATCATGTTGAGCGGCAGGAGCAGCGTCCTCGCGTAAACTACTTTCCAGCCATAAATTTGAGCGACGGCGACTATGAGCTCGGTCTGATGGACTTTGAGACCTACCACATGATAGCGAACGTGAATGCCTCGATCAATAAATTTTACTTTGGTAATAATGACGCTGAAATTACAATTCCCGAGGGATCGTATGAGTTGCAAGCCATAAACGTGATTTTGAAACGTGCACTCCGTGAAAAAAAATATGGCGAACAAACGAGCGACGACAAGATCGAAGAATACCCGATAGTGCTGCGCGCTAATTACAATACGATGAGGAGCGAGATTAAATGCGCTTACAGAGTGAACTTTAGCAAGCCCAACAACATTGGATCGCTGCTGGGATTCTCGTCGAATCGTATATTGCAACCGCGAAAATGGTACGCATCGGATATGCCGATCAATTATGAAAGTGAACATTATCTGCATAGAGTGCAACGTGACCGCGGGCGCGTATAGCAACAGCAAACGCGTGCACACGATACACGAATTTTCATCGAACGTGTCGCCAGGATATAAGATATCGGAAAGACCGTCGCAGATCTGACGATACGTGTCGCCGACCAGTACGGACGATTGCTCGACTTTCGAGGAGAGAAGATAACGTCAGATTGTACGTGCGAAAGTTGACGATAACGCGATGTGAGATGCTTGTGTTGAACGGCTCGAGGTACGCGAGAGATAACACATGCATCACAACTGCTCTCGGTAATATCCGATCGTCCGAGAGAAAGAAACTCAACGCGTCGAACGTTGAATTTTTTAAATCTCTGGAATTCTACACAAAACATCTAACGATGACAGACATTCTCAACATCGAAGACGAACCGGTCTTCGACGATCGTATCGTCAAGCTCGAGACTCACACGTACAATCCATACGCCAATACGTTTGGACACAGCGACGAGATAAGCATACCCATACAGCACACCCAACAGGACCTGTACACGCTGCTGTATGAAAGTTTTCTATACATCGAGGGAAAACTAACGATAAAGACCGAAGTTGAGGGATCTGTCGCACTGTCGCACAACTGCATCGCGTTCATGTTCGACGAGATTCGATAACGAATTCAACGGTGTGAGGATGATCGCAACAGAAACGTCGGAATAACCAACACGCTCAAAAACTATGTAACGATATCCGATAGAAGCCTGATTCTGAGAAACGCCTGCTGGGATACGCAGAATAGCGCGGACGGATACTTTAATTTCTGCGTACCGCTCTACATGTTATTGGGATTTTGCGAGGATTACAAACGTGGTTATCAACGCTCATCACGAGTTGATTCTGATACGATCGCGCAACGATAACAATAATCTGGTGGGAGATTCGGCGATGAATCTCGAAATTGAATTATTCAAGATACAATGGAATGTGTGTAGAATGCCACACATGTTACTAAACGAGATAAATAACGAGATAAATAAGTTGTCAATGCTGCGCACCTTGGAAAGCGCGCGATATCTCAGCATGGCTTTTCGCTCGTGGGATCTGTACAAGTTTCCGCTACTGCAGAGTACAATCAAGCTTTCTGGAGTCATCAAGACCGCTTCACAATTCGAGAAGCCGCGATACGTTGTCTTTGCTCTACAGACGGGTCGGAAAGACGTCATGTCCGAGGATGCGAGCCGATTCGATGACTGCAAATTGAACAATGTGAAACTCTATCTGAACTCGGAATGTTATCCGTACGACGATATGAATCTGGATTTCGATAAAAAGAAATGAGCGATTCTGTACGACATGTATGCGCATTTCATTAAAGGCTACTACGGATACAAATATCTCGAACCGAGTCTCACTATCACAACTTTCAAACGTTACAGTCCGTTCGTGATTATTGACTGTTCTCGGCAAAACGAGTTAGTCAAGAGCGCAACCGTGGATGTGAGATTGGAATTCGAGTGTAAGGAGAACGTACCCGCGAATATTACCGCCTATTGTCTCATCATACACGATCGCGTGGTTCAGTACAACCCGTTGACCAACGTTGTACGCAAAATCACCTAAGTGCGACACATCGCGTTGGAGAGGAGAGTGGTATAAAATCTACTACATTCCGCGATCATTCCACATTTCGTTTCTTGACACCATGTCCACACCAACATCAGTCATGCTCACACCGACGTTTGTGGATCTGCAAGATTTCGTCATCGGCAGAAACTCCTTCGTCGTGAAGGAGTTTGCCGCTCTCAGAGAGGGAGTTATTCTCTCTCATTACATCTTCGAAAGCCCCGAGCCGTGGTATTTTCTCAGTAAAGCGGACAGACAGCGCGTAACCTGGTTGATGGTGTAACATCACGGATTGTGCTGGGACGACGGACTGATTCAATATCACAGGACTAAAGAGTTGATTACCAAGGCGGTGCGGGAAATCTCGCCCATTGTATATATAAAGGGACTCGAGAAACGAGAATGGCTGCGGGATTTGCTGCTGGACAATGTGCGAGAGGATGTCTACATCGAGCACTACGAAGAACGTGGATTCATTGAAAAAGATGGACGTTACACATACTTGGCATTGTTATAATCATGTATCCAATTGTGCTTTACAAAACGTATTCAAGCTATACAATTGGTGGCAAAACCACCATAAAAAATAAACGTATACTATCTTTACATATATCGTCAATTTTTAGAACTCCCTCCCCATTTCGAACAATATTTACTTCATATTAACGTATTTAGACGTTTTTCGATGTTTTGCTAAAAACAACTCGATGTATTTTGACGTATTGCTAAAAACTACTCGATGTATTTCAAGGTTTTGTTAAAACTATTTGCAAATAACCATTCAATGTATTAAGTCGTCTTGCAAATAACCACTTGATGTATTTAGTCGTTTCTTTCGACATCTTTTTCAGGTTTTGACACGTTTCTATAAACAATTTGCAAACGTTGCTCCTCTACTCTCAAAAATAATGAATGCCGTCACGTATGTGCGCAATTAGTTTTCAATCCCTTCCTTCTTTTATTCCCTCTCCTCTAATCACGTCTTTTCAGGTTTGAACACGTTTCTATAAACATATCCTCTTCCCCCTCTCCCTCAGCGTCTATCCCCTCTCCTCTTAAAAAAAATGAATCACGTATGTGCGCAATTCGTTTCACACGATCAGTATTGCATCAGACGCTCGTGCCAACGGACCTTTTCACGAAAAACATGTATTCTGTTAAAGGAAGCAGCAGTGACAAACGTATGAATTATTACGTACCGCTTCAACACGATGAAGCGACGCTGCATGAAAATAAGAAGAGAAAATGTAAGTACGAGTAAATACAGAGCTTCCTATTTTTTAATATTTTTGTATATAATTTGTATATTTTATATACAATTGTAAATCCTTTTTCTTTAGAAGTCGATCTTTCGACGAGAAAAGAGCGGTCAATTGGACACAGCGCATACTTAGCAAATGATACGTGCTGACAGCCACGAAATACAAGTATCTCGAAATTGGTATTAACGTGGGTCCACCGAGCTATGTGGAGATCGCCATAGGAGATCATCGCGGAAACGAACTAATATTGTCTCTCGAAACGTGGAAGGGGCTCTACAAGCAACGATGGAATATTTAGCAAATACTTCGAAACGATCGTAGAAATGCCGTTATAAGCTCTGGACCACTAACGATCCGTGCTATCGCGATTAACTGTGCTAAACTCGAACGTCTCGAATCATCGAACGTACGTTTGACCGAATCGACATTAATGTTTACTTATCGGTGTATCGATATAACATCGATTCATTGTCAAATATAATCGAGACGGTCGACACCAAGTTTAGGCAGTTTTACACGCCGCTTCTTCTTTGACGGATTCCACCGAGATCGTGAACGCGAGCCGCGCCAGCGATGCTTTTGACAAGGATCACCTTGTCGATTGCGAGCTGTTGGCTCTAATTTTTAGCATGTAAGAGAAAAATGTATGTAAAAAATAAGAATAAAAAAAAGTTTTTTTATAATCACGTTGTGATTTCTTTACACGCATTTCCTGCAGAACGTATCTCTTTAACCGTGAAACGCGGGTATAAGTTGGGTCAAAGCGCGGGAGCGAGAGAGAGCGAGGATAGCGACGCGTGGGAGTGAGAGAGAGCGCATAGGACCCCTGACGCGCGATCCCCCTCTACCACGATACATGCTCATGGAGTATAAAATACGGTTTATAAAAGTTATAAAATTATTTATTTAAACTTCTCATATTTTTTTACAACTAAATAGATAATTATCGGTGGAAGTCGCTGGTTGGACAGAGCGATCCGACGATTGCAGTGTTCTCTACAAAGAAAAAATTTCCTAATGTTCACTACGTACATGTGTTTGTAATAAATGAAAGAAAAGATATATACTTACTTTGCCAACGACGACGACGATGAAAATGTGCTCGGAGAAGTCAGAGAACGATATCCTTGGCGCTCGAACGATTTCCGATGAACATAATCTTGAATTTTCTCCCACGGCTTCGGCGGAGGAGACAGAAGACGATATCCCTGGCGCTCGACCGCTTTTTTATGAACATAATCTTGTGTTTTCTCCCACGGCCGCGACAGTTGACTCGGTATCAAGTTACTTTAGCCGCCGGCTGAGACTTAAGGCGGGTTCGGGGAGAGCGGGAGAGCACGCGTCGCAGAAGGAAATAAAAGTAAACTCAAGAATTTAACATAATGCAAGGAAATATATTCTTAAGCAAGGTTACAACGAATGCAGTCGCAATTCCGCGTGAATAATTATTATCTCGGTCGACGTGACAAAATTGAAGGAAGCCAAGTGATTTTACGTCGGCATTCGCTAAGCGTACTTACAATACGTGATCGGTTCAGTGTTGGCAGAAAGGGTCCACTTCTTCGCGCACGCGCGTTAAGAGCTCGTCAGTAACGTATTTAAATCTATCATTTGAGGGTTCTGTATGGCCCCAATTTTCTAAAAATTATAAGAAAATTAATAAAGTGTCATGAAAGATAAAGTGAGAGTATGCAATTACATATATATATGACAGTGTGTGTGAATATATATATATATATAT
>JAJVSH010000086.1:95572-109183 GCA_021460005.1 Tetramorium alpestre | reverse complement strand
TAGGAATATTTTTTTTCTTAAAATGTTTTAAAAATTTCAAAAATTTTATTTGCGGTACAATCAGTAGCATCTAAAAGAAATAATTCTAACAATTGTGTTTTAATTTTTTTATTGATTATAACATATTGAACAAGTAAACACATGAATTTAGTATCCGTGATATCTGTGCTTTCGTCAACTAAAATAGAAAATTTCCGAGTTTGTAAATTATCAATAATTTTTTCAATTTCATGTTTCGCGATTACGTTTTGTACAATATTGGTGCACTTATGTCGACCCAGTGAAAAGTCTTGCACAACTTCAGGCTCTAGACAAATGTCTTTTAAAAGAGGAACTAAATGATCAGTACTGCTAAAAGCAATATTGTGTTCGGCAAAAAAAGCTGATAGCTTTATTTCTGCACGTTTAACTTTATCTTTATGTGACAAATTCTTTTTAATTTCGAAGCTTTGATTTTGACTGTTGATATTTTGTATATGTTTGACAGTCTGTGAATGCCGTCTGTGAATATTAAATGTGATTTTGTACATCTGATAGTGGTGTTACATTTAATATAAAAAGCTTTATTTTGAACTGGATGAGGAGCTAACCATCCTTTGAAAACTTCTTCTTCTAACCATTTATCCTGAAAATTTCTAATACGTTGCTTCTTAATAGCTCCTTTAGACTCTAAATTTATTGCACTCATATTGCACACTAGATCCTTACTTAGAAAAATAAAAAACTTACATATTATACTTACCTTAACATCCTTAACCTTTAGTGCCGATCCCGCCTCGACGAAATACCGTCAAAACTGTAGTCTCCCTCCATACTGCACGTTACTGAGTAACGGCCGCTGCGCCGCGCATGCGCGAAGAAGTGGACCCTTTCTGCCAACACTGAATCGGTTAACGCTAGCATTTATAATGAGCCAGCGGAACATCTACGCGACTCTTAAGCTTTTGGAAATTAATTCCACGATATACACGAAATTCCCGCAATATAGAATCTGCTCGCAGCAAGACTGTAACTCTAGCAAAGGAAACGCAGACGCCACGTGGCGTCGAACGTTTTCGAATTCTAACAGCGACGAAGTTAATAAATCAAGCTCGATGCTAGCGCGACTGTCCGCGCGAATTTCCGCGAATTTCCGCGAGAAACCTCGTGATATAAACTTCTACGAGGTCGCCGTGTCCGGTTTCGTCATTTTCCGCTATAAGAACACGCCAGAGTGGTGGCCTTACAATACGCCTTCTCAAAATGCCTTCGTCGTAGTCTCCTCTCTCTCTCTCTCTCTCTCTCTCTGCAGGCAGTGGCGATGCGTTGTTACAGATCGGGATCGTCTGGCCGCTCCGAGCTCCCACGAGACAGTGAGGCTCTAGGGTTCGTGCGGCGCTGCGTCGGGCCCTCCTTCGTTTCGTGCGCTGCCCAGCGTCGCGGTCCTACTTTCGATCTGCTCGGCGGGATCCGCCGATGCGGTCGATAAGGGCAGTAATTCGACGGTGGTCGAATTCACGCTCATCTTCCTGTCCTCGTGCAAGGCCGATCGTCAGGCGTGCGCCCGGCGGCAGCGTCTCCTCGGGTGATCAAGCCGAGTCCTCGCCCCGGGCCACGCTGTCCATCTGACGGCGAGCTTATTCCTGGAAGTAGGTCCGACTGGAGTGTCCTCCGGTTCGGCCTTTCCTTCCATCTCCTGACTAGTATCTGACGCCGTGATAGAGCGGCCCGACCGCGCTTGACTTCCCGCTGGCTCGTCGTAATCTCTCTGTTGTCCGGCCTGGTCACATCGCTCACTCTTCCTTGTAGATTATTAGGCTGTTGGCTCACCACTCCCGGTATCTCTATGACTCGTACGTTAATTAGAAAAGATAATTTTAATAACGGACGGACAAGACGGCACGAAACGAAACGAATACGTTATAAATTTAAGATTCACGGGGTCGCCTATCCGCGCATGCGGATGCGATCCCGACCCTTAGACCTCCGTTTGGTTGGGCGAACCCTTGTGACGGACAAAGTCACGTCACAATATATATATATTTCCAAGCGATTTTTACTTACGAGAAAGATTATGTCTTGTGCGATGTCTAGCGGTGTCTCTAACACTAACTATCAAAAGAGTCGGGAAGGGGTACCGAGACGATCGGATTTGTTTAACCCTTATCAAAACTTGGTTCTACCACGCCAGTCATAACGGCTGCGCTCGCAAAAAATATTTCCTGGAATTGTGGGGGAGGAAGTATCGAGACAATAACGTCGACGGATTCGTTGCAGGTTCTATCGCGCCAGTCATAACATTAGCGCTCGCGAAAAAAATATTTCCTAGAATTTAAGGGGGGAGGGGGTACCGAGACAATAAAGTCGCCTGATGTATAATATCGCGCATTAGCGGCCAGATATCAGCGCTCGCAAAAAAATATTTCCTGGAATTTGAGGGGGAGGGGGGTGCCGATCTCAAAGGTATCGCCTGACGGACGATCCCCTTATCACCCCACGTTATCTGACCCCGCGTTATCTTGTTTATGTAAACAAATACCGGTGTTATCTTATATTGTTTATGTAATCTGATACCTTATCCTATCTTATCTTTTGTTTATGTAAACATGTTTATGTAAACAAACATGATGTTTATGTAAACAAAAAGTACCACCCACGATGCATTAGTACCGGCTTTACTATACTATTATACTATTACGTACATTTCATTTGAATTTTAATTGCATGTATAAGTTAAACGATTTTATTATTATTATTACTTTTAGGTTAATTTTATTATCAACGGCAATTCTCGGGTAACATCTCTTTTTTAAGAGTGAAAAAAATTCTAAACATTATATCTTAATATTTTGTGTGTGTGCGTGTGTGTGTGTGTGTGTGTGTGTGTGTGTGTGCGCGTGCGTGCGTGCGTGCGTATGTGCGTGCGTGCGTGCGTAATATTACATTAATTTTAAAAAAGATTTTGATTATATTAAAATGCCGCGACAAAAAGTACAACGTAATATACAAGAAGAGAAAGAATTTCAACAACAACGTCGTGAAAGTCAGGCTGAAAATTAAAATCGTCGACGACAGATTGCAAAAGCAACAGCTATCACTAGCTCTGATAATAATTTAACAGAAATAGTAACAGAACGAAATATTTTATCGTTGAAACGAAAACAGACAGAGTATCAATATCGTTATCGATCAAAAATAAAAAATCAGCCTCGTTTAAATATTAATAAAACAAAATTAATTAATGAAGTAATTGAATATTATATTGGTCCTATGGATATATCTTGTATTCATTGCAATGCTAAGCATTTTGCAGCTGAAAAAATAACCAATAAAGGAAATTCTTTTCACGATTGTTGTAATCACGGTGCGGTTTATTTGGAACCATTACCTCAACTTCCACATTTTCTTCAGAGTGTATTTGATGGTAGTCATGAAAAATCTAACAATTTTTTTCAACATATTCGTAGTTATAATAGTTCATTTTCGTTTGCATCATTTAATGCTAATTTGATTAATTTTCAAAATAGACGTCCTGGTCCTTATTGCTTCAAAATACAAAATTTATTATCAAATTAATACAATATTATTTGCTACACAAAACGAAAAACTAACTTATGGTCAGCTATTTATTATAGATTCAAATGAAGCAATAGATCATCGTCAAAATCAGAATTCACATTTAGATTATTGTAATCCTACAAGGTCTTGAAAACATGATGCGAGAATTCTGCAACAAGTCAGTACTATGGATCCTGATATAGAACCATGGATGTATCCATTATTTTATCCATGGTACTCGTGGTTGGCATCGTAATTTAATGAAATTAAATAGTAATAAACGAATAACTAGAGGACAATATATTAAGTATCGCATAGTTATTCGTAAAAACTTTAATGTTTTCCTACTACAACGACGTTTATTTCAATAATGGCTTGTAGATAATTATGTAAAAAAATTGAAAAAGATAGAACAGATTTTTGCAAAAGTCGTCAAAAAGAATTGCGCGCTGAAACGTATCAAGGTTTAATAGATACATCTATATCTATAATATGCAAAATATGGTAAATAACTTAAATGGACGTATCGGAAAAATGATTATACTTCCTTCTACATTTATTGGATCACCACGTAACATGTTACAAAATTATCAAGATTCTATGGCAATAGTTGCTAAATATGGCAAACCAGATCTTTTTATCACAATGACTTGCAATCCAAAATGGCGTGAAATTGAAAAAAATCTTTTATCTGGTCAACAAGCTTCTGATAGACCTGATATTTGCGCACGAGTTTTTAATATTAAAAAAGATTATCTGATAGATTTAATTACTAAACAAAACTTTTTTGGTGAAATAGCAGCATATGTATACGTTATTGAATTCCAGAAACGTGTTTTACTACATATTCATATGTTAATTACTTTAAAACACAATTTTAAAATAACAACACCAGAAATTATTGATAAATATATATCTGCTGAAATACTTGATCCATGTGAGAATCGTAATTTACATATAATTATGAAACATATGATTCACGGGCCTTGTGGCGATTGGTGTTTGGTAGGTGGAAAATGTTCAAAACATTATCCGAAAACTTTTTTGGAAGAAACAAGAATGGATGAAGATGCTTATCCATATTATCGTCGACGAAATACTGGAAAAACTTACCAACGACCTGGCAACTATATAATTGATAATCGTTGGGTTGTTCCATACTGTCCGATATTATCAATTATATTTAATTGCCATATTAACGTCGAAATAGTTTCCAGTATTAAATCTGTTAAATATTTGTATAAGTATATTTATAATGCGGCAGTTATATCAATTGAATAACAGACAATGCAGTTATTAATCATGATGAGATACGTGATTATATCGAAGCTCGTTATGTTGGATCTATAGAAGCTACCTGGCGTATACTCGGTAAAAAATTACAAGATAAAAGTCATGCTATAATACATTTACCAGTTCATTTACCTAATAAACAAAATGTAATAATCGAAAATGAATTTATTGAAGATGCTGTGACTTCTGCTTTAAATCAAGTCACTATGTTAATCGATTATTTTGCATTAAACTTACGCGATTGGTAAACAACGAGATAATAGAAACATTAAAAATTATGTGTATAAAGAAATATATATGTAATGCAAACATATAAATAAAAAATATACATAATGTATATATATTTAACGATAAATATTATTATAATATTGTTATAATGTAACTGAAAATTTTGTATTATTTGGTGTTTTTAATATTCTAAAATATAAATGGCACACGCGAAGTTCGTATACGTGTTCTAGTTTATGTAACTATCCATTTTATAGTTGGCGCATCGTTCGTTTCGTGATATCATTATTTTTGTAGGAAAGAGAAATTTTTTTGTCCTTTTTTGTACAAAAATAATTTTATTTCATACATTTTGTATTGTCAAATAAAAATAATTTTGTACAAGAATTCTTTTTTGAAGACGTAGTTTGGCGCGTATACTTGGCGCTTTTTGTACCCTTTTTTTAAAAAAGGTAATTTTATGGTGATTTCATACATTTTGTAGTAATTGTTATGTTTTATTTTGTACTTACTTTTCGGTGATTAAAATCCGAGAGAGAAAACAAAATGGAAATTTATAAAGCATTTTAGCAAATAAAACTTGGGATCCGAATAATACCAAATCTCCAATTCCAGGATTTTTACAAGATATTTTGGAACTTGCTCGGCTGGTATTGTATATTAATATTATATTAATATTAAGTATATTAATATTATATATATTAATATTAAGGAATATAAAGGATAAATTAATATTAAGNAATCGTTGATAAGGAATGTATTCTGTAATGGTAAATAAAAATGTTGCAATGGTCGATGGAAAATGTAATATAATATATAAGATTAAATTAAATTATAAACACTGGCCAAAGAGTAATAGTAAAGAAATAGGTGTAGTTGTTTATATGAGCGCACAGCAGCCTTTATGTCGACGCATAGCAGTAATTTAATATCAATGTGCGGTAATTCATAGTCTCTAATTTTATCTCTTTAAGACCGTTTAAAATACATTTTCAATCTTTAAATGCTCCATAATCAATGAAATGATTTTAGTATTTGAAGATAAACTCAAGACAATCTTCAATTCAATCATATACAAGATCCAACTATAAAAAAATAAAATGTGGATACTTATTTATATTATATAACTATACCTCTTAATTTTCAGATTTTATATATCTTATTTTCTCTAATAAGGTTGAGGTTAATAATCTCTCATTGATGAGCTGCACTGCTGAAATTTAACTTATTACATCAGTTCAGCACATAGTTCAGCAGTGCAGCTCAGTTCGCATCGCAACGACGACGCCTCGAACTAAGCTGCGAGCGCACGTGCGGCCGCGCCTAATGTGACACATCGGGCGCCACCTTACGTTGAAAATTCAAACAGTACATTCCCTCACCTCTGGTCAGGGCGACGACGATAATGACGATGTTTCTTAAACCAAAATTTCCCAATTCAAACTTTAACACGCGATATCTCCGCTCGTAGGTCATGCAGAAGAAAAATAAAAACACTTTCGTTATATAAGTTAAACTCAAGCTATCCATTGAGTTTATTTAAAATTTGATCGGTTCAGTCGTTTTTAAGATTCGATAATCGAAGGTTTTCTCAATACGACGTATAAGAGGCTCGTCGGTCTCGGCGCGACGCTGCGCGTACACTTGGCGCGAGTCACTACCATGCCTCTTGATTGATACAATAGTGTATCGTGTAATGTATGTGTATTGTATGTAATTTCTTATATCTATCCCGTCTGGGCAGTGTTGCGCTTAAATGGTTTTGAAATCATCTAGATGGAGATGCAGATGAAAATCCATAAATTCATTTTAGATAAGATGAAGATAGTTTTGCTTCAAGATATCTAGATGAAAGATGAAATGAATATACAATTCAGATTGTTTTTTAGATATTATTTTTTTAATACAAATATTTAAAAAGAAGTTGCGCAAATAATATAAAGGATATATAAACAAAGTTCGTATTTTTGTAATAAATTTATAAATTTTTATTTTTCAAAAATAAGAGTTTTTCAAAGGTTTCGTCGGACAAACGATTTCTGCGCGGTACATATATTTGCTGTCCTACACTAAAGAGACGCTCTACTGGTGCCGATGATGGCAGCGATGTATTATACTTAAAAAAAAGTTGTTTTACATTAGAGAAATGCACTAGAGAATTCAGATCCTTCGATTTCGACTTTAAATAGGAAAGTGCTTCGATTCTATTATCGATATTTGGCTCTGTACCAGCTGTAACATCTTTTTTTTTATAATATCGTGAAAGAAGTCTTCATCTCCGCTACTATTAGTAGAAGTAGATTTATCACATATAGTCATATTTTTAGCGTTTAAAATATCCATTTCTTTTAAAAAAAATTTTTTACATAACTCTATGTAACTCTATGTGTTCTGGCACCCAATTTAATTTAAACTTTGGTACAACAAACATATAGCGGATATAATAAAAATTTTGCTATTAGCGCAATCAAGATCATAAATATGTTTAAATCTCTTTTCTAAACTAGATATTATCGTAGATGCTAATGAGTTACAATATGTTAAGTGTGTAAATTTTTTGACTTTACCATTTCGCCATATAGTAATAGTAGGTGCTACCAAACCTAAAAAATTCGTTTTTTCTCCTTGTAGAATATCAAGGCTTGTTGCTAAAGGAGCCATAACCATAATAAATTCTTCTAAGAATTCAATTTCATTTGGTCTTAGTTTTTGAAGTTTCAGTTTTTCAAAAACTATATTAAGTTTATCTTTATAAGCAAGAATTTTCGTGATAGCATCATACTGAGAATTTTATCTGGTAATAATGGGTACGGGAAATTAATCTAACCTAACCCGCATTCTTTAAAACAAACGTCATATGCTACTGTGCTGCGACTAAGTATGTTCCAAAAAGCACTTAATTTTGTAAAAGTAGAACGATATATTGTTTTCAAAGTAGACTTATTAGTTATCAAAAATTTGTTTACAATCTGTGGTAGCGATAAGGTTTAACGTGTGGGAACAACATGTTAATTGCGGAGGTAATATTACTTCATTTCCCAACTCATCCATCAATAAATTCTCAGTTTCATGTATGATACTATCAGGATTTTTAAGAAGTTTCCCAAATTCATTAATATCAATATCAGAATCTGATTCATCCATGCTATCTTCATTTTCTTCTCCTGTAAATCGACTTTTACTATTTTCAAGTTGGGTAACACCAAAGCATCTAAATGATTTGCCAAAATTTGAGGCATTGTCGGTTATTACATGAGTAACTTTAGATACATCGATATTGAATTCTGTTAGAATGTGATGTATAACTAACGCAATATTTTCGTAAGTATGATTATAAACTATTCTTTTACAAGCTAACATATAAGATTTTCTCTCAAATGTATCTAGAATAAAATGAGTTGTCATTCCTAGATAACTTTTATTACGACATGACCAAATATCGGCAGTTAAACTAATATAAGTTTGCTTTTTCAACAATTCTTTCATTTCAATCTTTTTTATTTGGTATAAATTATTAATCTTACTGCGTAAAGCGCTTTTGCCAGGCACAAATTTGTCTGCCTCATTGCAGCCTATTAATCCACAAATTAAATTTCGGAACGACGATTTGTATACGGTATTTAAAGGACGCATTTCTTCTATGAAATAGATTAAAATTAAATCGTGCATCTGTAAAAGAGAAAATAATGTCTTATCATTCAAGTATTGATATATATAAAATTATTTTTTTAAATAAAAATGGAAGCTCTGATTCGATAATTCTTAATTTTCAATAAAATACTAAAAAAAACCATTATGAGAGCCGACATAGGATAATTAATGCGAATAATTTTTTTCAAATTTTTGACGAGATGTAATCTTGATATGTTATGTTAACTAATATGTTAGATATAACTCAAAGTATAAAAAATTATAATGTTCAACGTTGTTCTATTTAATTATTCGAATTAATTATTCAATCTTCTTCAATGAGTACATAAAAATGATTAATATATATGTATATAATGATTAATAGAATTANGAATTGCATACAGAGATGGAGTAAAGAAAAAAGAAATACATACATAGTAGAATAAATAAAAAAAGAAAAGATATACAATGCGTAGACTAATATAAATTACAACATAAAATAATATATAAAAGTAAAAATAAAAAGATTGTGCTAAATCCGTATAGTGTGCCATTCCTACAATATCAGCCCTATGTAATCGTATATTCTGGAATTTTTGTATAAGTATTGATAATGATTTGATTTGTGTGCAACAGTTACGATAAGATAGGAGTCACCAGAAAGTATGATATTCACATCTAACGATTTATTTTCTGTCATAGCTGTTGTACACAAACGATTTATCGATATTCATATAAAAATCCCGGTATACTACATAGAACTATATAGAACTGATTTTGTAATAATATTGGCATGTTATAGCCACGAAAGATATAATACAACCTTTCTATTTGTATCGACATTGTTTTACGTTGTATGCTCTTACTCTTTTATTTATTTATTATGTATATACTTCTATTTTCTTTATTACATCTGTGTTTGTAATTGCATTAATTATTATATTGTTATGTGTTACTTAAGAAGATTGACTAATTGACCGAAACATTTGGTTATAAATATTAGTATTTTTGTGATTGTATCAAAAATACTATACTTATATCTTATTAAAAATTTCAAAAAAATTGTACCAATTATCTTATACCAGCTCTTAGTTTTTCTAAATATATTAAACAATATTATAATAAATTCTTGATGAATTGAATAAATAGTGAATTGATGTAATAAATAATGCTTACCTGTTTTGTTGTAATATGTAATTTTTTTTGTGTTATTGGTATAATGCTCTGTTTATCAGTATTAACATTTTTTTTGTTTTGCAACCTTTTTAATTTAATTTTATCGATCATATTAGGATGTCGTCTCTAAAAGAAAATAAAAAACAATATAATATAAAAAAGATTTTTTTAATATTTAAAGTACATGTACATAAACATATAAATTTGAAAAATATAAATTAAATAGTCAACGGTTGGCCGCTATATATAGATATATTGATTCAACGCTTTGTACTGCTTGGGAATAATACAAATAAGAAAAAAGCAGGCAAAAATATAAAAGAAATGTATAACTTACATTATAAGAAACAAAATTTCCTCCTTGAACCACTTATAGTTTTAGGACAATTTTTACACTGTGCTATTATTTTCTGATCTGTACTTCTTGTTGTCACCTTGAAAAACTCTCCTTGTAATATGAATGGTAATTTGTAAGAAGTTGGAAACATATCATTTTTACTCGTGTCATTGATGTCATTAACATCATCATCATCATCGAGTTCCATAGAATTTGACGTTACAATTGAGGATTCCTGCATGTTTTGATCTATAAAAAAACCAATCATTTTTTATTATAATATTAAAATTAACAATATTAATATTTAAACTAAAGCTCATATGTGTAACAAAGAAAAGTATAGGTTGCTTTTCAGTATATATGGCTGCGGTTCACTTGACGCTTCAAAATGTTCTTCTTCTCCTTCTATCTTTATAAAAAGAAAGGGAAGAAAAATGCTTCGAAGTATTTGTAGCATCAAATGGATCGCAGCCTATGGATGTGTTTCGATATTCACTGCCAGTACTGAAAATCTATAGTTTACGTTACGTACATTATAGATTTTCAGTACTGGCAGTGAATTTCGAAACGTAATCCACGTATACTGTTATTTAAAACCAGTTTTATTGGCTACATACTATTTAAAATATTCTAAGATAATATGCAGCCAATAAACTGTCTTTGTGTTACACAATATATGGAAAACAATCATAATAGAGGCACTAATGTAAGCCATCATAAGTTGAAGTCTGAGAAAACAGAAAAAGTAAGAATTGGATTTGTAATTTTATGCAAACCTAAGAACAAATTACATATAATAAATAATTATATATATATNATATATATATAATTATATATATATATATATAATATATATTATATATTAAAATATATAATATTAAATAGAAATCAGCTAATACTAAATAGAAATAATTCTAAACAGAAATCAGAAATCAACATATAATACTAAAAGAATATATATTTACCTTGTCTTTTCTTCACAAAATATTTATCCATTTTTTGTTAGTTGTCCTTATTTAAGAATCTACAAAATCTCACCCTGGTCGCGACAATCCGGATAATCGAGTCACTCGCGGTTGAGCAGATCTAACAATGCAGATACTGTTACACGCAGATAGCACTACGAATGGCTCGGGATTTATTAAGACTCGTATCACGATGTTAAAGCTTATAATCAAAAAAAGTTCGCACCTTCGCACATCCGATACCTATTGCCAGCAGCAAAACTCATAACCAAAAAAGTTCGGAACCTTCGCACATCCGATGCCTATTGTTGCCCAAGAGCAAGAGAGCGAGACAAGAGAAGGGAATTCCCCAGCTAATCAGATGGCGCGCTAAGCAGAAAGAGCCAAAACATTTTAGGTTTGTTCACGTTGCATGTCCCAACATGCTCCTATTTACTCTCACGTGCTCCAATAAGCTGTATTATCCAATGGGTATTGTATTAGGGTGCTTTTACATAGGGCGTAACTTGCGTAAGCGTAACCTACGCTGAGCAATCATATTATTTGAATATCAGCGGATAAATGAGATAATGTGATTATCGGTGTAAGTTACGCTTACGCAAGTTACGCCACATGGAAAACTAGCCTTATGGTTTTTTTTTTGTTAAGTTAGTTCTACATTAGTTGAAACTCGTTATGGCTTTAGACCATAGACTTTTAAGTCTGTATAGCAGACTAGCATAATAATGCAACAACCAATGAAAGCACTACTTTTCTCGCTCGTCGTGTGTCGTGTTATGCTGGTTTGTTGGAGTCATTCGCATGAACGGAATCACTATCAGCTAATCACGTAAATGCAAGTATTCACGCGATTGGCTGATAGTATTGTGACTAACGATTTGCAACTAATGTAGAATCAACTTATATGTTACGTAGTAACGCACATGCGTCAGCGCGATATTTATGGTTACTGCATATAAAACAACAATACACGACAAATTCTGTTGAGTGTTATAAAACATATATATTTTAGATAAGATGACACATTTTTTTATCCAAGATGGAGATGCTATATATTTTTATCATCTAGATATAGATGAGATGTGTTAATTTTTTCATCTAAATGACCATCTAGATGGTTTTATCTAGATACCGGCAAACACTGCGTCTGGGATTAACGCATAGATATATAGATAGAGCTTTATCTAACTTTTCTCTGCGCCAAAATAAGTGGGGTAAAGGGAGTACTTTTTCCCCCTTGCGCATGCGCAATTGACTTCTTCGACATCATTACTACAAAGAAACACACTATTGCGCATGTGCAAGGGGGGAATTTTTAGATATTTTAGATAATTTTGAAGGTTATCTTGGCGAGAGGGGTTTAAGGCAAATGTAAGACTAAGCTCTATCTATATATCTATGGATTAACGCACAAATATATCTTATAACGGACGCCATCTTACATTTACTATCTTTAAGTAAAACATGCATTCATTATCAAAACCGGTTATTCTCCGTATAAATATAATTAAAACAAATAAAATTATGTAACTGACTACCTTGTATCTTTTTTAATTGACAACGCCCCGTTTTACACATTCGGACGCCATCTTGATTAAGACTGCGACTTAACTCGCTTTGCATAAATATTGTATTACGCGTTCGCGTTTCATCTCAACTATAACTATCAAATATAATATCATATCTAAAGTAAATCAAATCAATGAAACAATAAAATAATAATTGTGAAAACTAATGTTCTCGCCATCTTGGCCATGCATTATGCAATGTTGTAAACTTAATATTTCGGATCCGCTCACTCGTTTCACGATTCGTGTCCTGCTTTTCATGTAACTAAAAGAAATAAACTGAAATTAATTAACATATGAAAGTTATCGCTCGCGTTCGCGTTCGCGACTCGCGACACGAAATGGCCGCCGACTCGCGACCCGTAATGGCCGCCGTTACGTATTTTCGCGGTCTGTGTGTTCTCGTTCTCGGGGATGCTTCCCAAGTCGTTTCTGCTGTCAGCCTTCCTCTCGGCCTTAGTCCTCGTAGTCAGTAATCTCGGTACTGGTGTCGCAGGTCGTTCTTCTATTCCGCCGCTCACCGACGAATCCGGGCTTTCGAAACTCTCGTTCCCCTCCTCCTGGTCCAGCGCCTACTCAACTTCCTCAATCATCGATTGCGTCTCGGGCATTTCGATGCGTCGTATGTCTCGTTCATGCGTCTCGACTCGCTAGCGCTCTGCGATTCCACGCCGCTCGTCTCCTGTCGATCATCACCCTAGGCATCTTTCCCTTAAGTGGCTCTGAAATGGCGAGAACGGTCGGTTTCAAGGTTAACCCGGGTTATGGGGTTTTGTGTGTCTGGGTGCGTTCCGTTTCACGCATGATGCGCATAGAGAGCGCATGAGGTTGTTCCGTTTCATTCCGTATACAGTTCATGCGCGCATGGGAATGGTCT
>JAJVSH010000086.1:60399-74024 GCA_021460005.1 Tetramorium alpestre | reverse complement strand
TTCGGTCATTGAGAAGCAGGGAGACTATATTGAAGGAATGTAAAGAGATATTTTAGTAAAAATAAAAAAATGTAAGTAAAAAAAATTTTTGTGCATTATTTATGAAATGACCCTCGTATTTACGTCTCTACGAATTGTGATAAACGAACTGATGAATCGTTTAGAGCGCAAGAAGATTCTGAACATCACGTCGGTATTTCTCCACTTCTTCGTTTAGAACCTTCGATCGATATGATAAACCAATTTGTCCTTGATTTTATGCACCAAGGTTGCTTAGGTGTTATGAAAAAAATGATGCTTGATTTTTGGTTACATGGAAATCTAGCTACTAAATTAAGTCAACATAAAAAACGTCTGTTGTCACAATGTTTAGTTGAATTACAATCACAAATACCAGTAGACTTTCAACGAACTACAAGATCAATAACAGATATTCCCAAGTGGAAAGCAACAGAGTACAGATTGTTCTTGCTTTATGTCGGTCCTGTTGTTTTACAGCAAATATTGGAAAAGAGATATTATAATCACTTTCTCCTTTTTCATGCTGCATGTAGAATCCTGAACTCAGATAACTTATGTCTGAAATATAATTTTCAAGCAAAAGTTTATTTGAACAATTTTGTTATGCTTATAAAACAATATTATAATTCACAAAGTTTAGTTATGAATGTTCATAGTCTTATTCACCTACCTGACGATGTTAAAAACATGAAGTGTTCTTTAAGCAATAATACAGCCTTTCCATTTGAGAATCTATTAGGAAAAATGAAGAAAATGCTTCGAAGTGGGAACCGACCACTCGCACAATTTTGTCGACGACAGCATGAATCTTTTTATGCAGAGTCAAAAAAAATGACATTACCACAGCCTGTCATAATATTGAAAACAGGCCTTTCTGATTCATGTGGACGAACTCCTATTAAAAAGATCAAATATAAAGAAACTATATTAACATGTAAAGAACCAAATAATGTGGTATCTCTCACAAATAAAAAAATAATACAAATCAAGACAATGTACATACCGCAAAATGGAAAAGAAGAAGATATCATATTAACTGGGAATAAATTAAAACCCATAGAACCAATGTTCATGTATCCTTGTAATTCTGGTAAACTTGATATATGGCAGGTAACTGAAACTAAAATTGAAATTACATGTTTACTCCAATCTGTAAATTGTAAAATGATCTTCTTAAAATCTACAATTTATGAAAATGATAATGATGAAGAGAATGATAATCAAGAGGAGACAAAGATTTTCGTTATGCCACTTCTTCATATGTGACATATGAGACATAATGTAAGTACATGCTATCGTGCAAATAATCTAATAGTGTTCTAATTCTTGAATTTTATCTTTAATTTTGATGTATTTTTAAGTTAGAGAGAGGCATTATATATTTCTCTGTCTCTCTCTCTCTCTCTCTCTCTCCCTCTGTCTCTCTCTCATCATTTAAACTGTATTGAATGTAGACTGTTATAGAATTTCTAATACTAATTAACATCCATTTTTAACTCTTCGATTGTATAATTTTGAATGTATAATCTTGGTTATTTCAATAACTGTTTAATAAATTAATGATTGGTAAGTGTACTAATTTCTATTTGCTCTAAACTTTTTTTTATTCAATGGCTTAATTTCTACTTACCGTAAATATACTTTCATCCAATAATATTCTTATCTTGTTAATGGCTGCGTTAGACTTAAGAATATAGATTAAGAATATATCTCTGTTAGGTATATATTCTTAATCTTGACTAAATCTAAGAGCATACATCAATTGTATTCACGAATTTTATAATAAATGCAAAATAACTTTCTCTGAACATTGGGTGCATTCAGAAGCACGGTTGCTCATTGAGCGCTCAGCACGGTGTAAGAATATATATTATATATTCTTACACCGTGGCGCTCAGTGAGCTCTCGCATCAGATTGGCATATTTCTTTAGATCTAAAAAAATATACCAATCAGTCGCAAAAGCTCACTGAGCGGTCGTATTTCTCAATACATCCATTCTTTCGTCACAAATATAACATAAATTAAGATCAGTACCTAGCAAACACTCTTGCACATAGAACAGCGGAAACGCTTGTCGTGGTAAGCGATAGCCAATCAATTTATTGTATGTGTGCGCATGTACACGGCCTCAGCCGTGTGCGCGCTACTCCCTTCACAAACGTGCTGTATTGCAAACAGCCGCCGAACGGCAACTCTGCCTTTAGCTAGAGATCACGTGATCAGTTGGCGTCTCTCTCTCTCTCTCTCTCTCTCTCTCTTTCTCTGTCTCTTATATAGACTCTCCGATATATTGTAGCAGTAGAAAAAAATGCCCTTTAAGAAGAAATTTTCACAAACGGTATATACATTTTTATTTTCTGCAATTCTTGCTTTTTATATCTTATTGCGATTTTAACCTGTCTTGTAATTTTCATACTAACCTATATCAATTAACCTCTAAATTGTAAAATAAAGAAAACATACAATGCAAGATATATTTTATAAGATAGTAGGCGAAACGGAAATATTGGAAAGAAGCAGTTGTAGCTTAGTGCAGAGTAGCTATTTGAAAAAGGGAAAAATGTAGATTCGAGCCCTGGATGCTGCGTCATAACATTTTTTTTGTGATACTTAAAATTTGACTTTTGCTAAACTTTCTCTCTTTCTCTCTTTCTTTCTCTTCCTTTTCCCTTTTCCTTTCTTCTTATTTTGGTAATATTTTCTCAGTTTTCTTAATTTGCTAATATTTTTTCTTTAATGATAGATGTGTCGATATTTATTTACATAATTATGTAGTTATTGTGATATTCACTTTCCTTTTTAATTTAATTAATCAAAATAATGTAAAAAAAATTTTTTGTAGAATTCGGAAAAATCCAGTGGATTTTACAAACTTATTGAGTTTATAGCCAAAGATAAATGTAAAGGTCGAAGTGTAGATGTTGTACCATATAAATGGATTGGCTATGATAATGAGGCTGGGAACTTGAAGACGGTTTTCATGCCACCACCATATACAACTGAGACAACAGAATTATTGCATTCTCTCGTTAAAAGTAGAGCAGACCCACCAAAATCATGGCCATCTTATGAAATAAATATTGTCAGTGATGCCAGTAAGTTTCTGTTAAGTTTTCTTTATAATTGGGATAATTCCAGTTTTATGAGCAAATTCTTCAAATCCTCAAATCTTAAGGCAGAGATTTCATACATCCGATAACGACATTGTCGGACGTAGGCGATTGGCTGCGGGATAAAAACATTTCTCAAATCTCTAGAAATTTTCTATCCCGCAGCCAATTGCTATGTCCGACAATGTCATTGTCGGATGTATGAAATCTCAGCCTAATAATGTAGAGAAATGTTAAACAAAATACCCATTTCATATTATTTCAATGAAGAGAAAAAAATTCGGTAACAAATTTGACATATTTTCCAATTTTTGGCTTTTATAAAACAGTTTTCGATTAATTCTAAATAGCTTTCTTTGATACATGATAACTATTTGGACAAATTATTACTTTTATCATTATACATTTATAATTCTTCAACATTAATGTATTTCTAGAAACTTATGAATTGGCCTTGGCTAAATTAAAAGAACTTGAAGTGAAAGAATATGTGTATTCTACAGAAAGTGGTCACGGTGAAGCCCGGTCACTTTTTGACACAAAAATGTATAAGTTAAAAGCGAGTAAAGTTGATCGTGATTTGGAAAAGAAATTATTGAAGGTTCCACCTTTATCTGATTATGACGATGATAACCAGTTCAGTGAGACCCAAGAGCAAAGAGAGCGATTGTAAGTATTTTAATTTTTTTATTAATTATTCATATAATTATGGATTTTTCAATTATTGGATTTTTGTTTAATAATTATCTATTTGATTTATTTCAGCTATTTCAAGTGACGAAAATACAAAATTATGTACAAAAGTACAAAAATGTGACAAAACTTATGATCATAATGCAAAAAAGAATGGTATATTTCTTTAACTTTTTAAAATTTGCTATTATGTGTTCATTTTAATAATTATTTGTTTATATTATATTTTTCGAAAATAAAATATATTTAATTTCTATATATTACAGTGATTCCAAAAGATATGGAAGAAGAATCAGAAATTTTAAACAAACCCAATAAATACAAGTTTAAAGAAAAGAAAAATTTCAGCTGTACAATTAAAGGTAAACTTTATAACATTTTAATATATTTAGGCCGTGTTCCGATATACACAGCCAGTATTGAAAATCTATAGTATATGTGAATTATAGATTTTTACTGACATTACAGTGTATACCGTAACACTATCTTAATAAATTGTAATTTTGTAAAAATAAGAAGTACATGTGTTTAATATCTTTAATTATTTTAGAAAATAGATTGATAAAACTGAAAAAAATTCAAGTAGTTTAAGCGGACAATTTCAAATGAGCAAAGGTATGTATATTTTAATATTGGTTAGTATATTTTAATATTGGTTAGTTTATAGAATTAAAATTATAATTTATATATGACTATACAGATAAAATTGATAAAATTGCGTAAATTAGCAGATTGTATTCTAAAATCAAATAAAAATATTTTCTGTTATAGCATGTAATATTTAACAATTATATTTATGATATATCGTCTTTATAAATATTCATGATTGTTAAAGAAGTAATTGCTTTTACTTTAAAAGATGTTTTTTAGAATAAGATATAACTGAATACGATAAATAATAACGATAAATGCGATATTAGCTCTTTTATTAAAAGAAAACTATAATATCCATATTTATGCTCAATAGTTTTTATGCTATGTTATTTTCAATCTGCAATAATAAGCAAGATAAAATTTTTATTCAATTAATGTTGTGAATATTTTTTAGAAAAATTACTTTAAATATATAAAATTTTTAATAAATATAAATATTTATATAATGATTATCTATTTTATTTATTTCAGCAATTTCAAATGATGACGCAAAATCATTAGGAAAATATGGAAAAACTTATAGTCGCAGTGCAATAAAAAAAGGTATGTTTTTTTAATTTCGGAAAATAATTTTGTATGTAAAGCATTTTTATGAAAATTGAACAGAACAGATTTGTAATCGTAAAATAGTTCTAATCTGAAAAATAAGTGGATAAATATAAATATTATTTTATATGATATTTATAAAATATCATTGATTTACCTTAAGAGGTATAGTCGTGGTAATGATAGACACATTTCAACGAACAACATCTTTAAGTAGAATGTAAAATAATATGATAGTAAAATATTTTTATTGAGCTAACAAAATTAGGCTTTGCAATTTCTATCGATTTTTTTTTTTATAGCTTTTTCGTTACTTCTCACAATTTATAATATTCTACCATGTGTTATCGATAAATTAATATAATGTATAATATTTTTTATTTACTTCAAAGTTGCAAATAATTGTTTATATATTTTATTGAATACCATTCATAAAGTGACCGTTGGCAAAGTGATTCTAATTACACTGATCGACAAAATTAGATCTGTTTTCTTGTGTGCTTAAAGTTTTACCAATTTATTTCTAATTGATTTTTTTACCGCTGATTACAAATCTGGCTATAAAAATTCTATCAAAAATGACTTTTAAAATATTAAGACAAATTTGATCTTGAATATTTTTGGTTTCTAGGACATCAATATATTGATGGTAATACAAATGTTAAACATGTCGAGAAAAATTCTTCAATTATGAAGGAACCGTTTTGTTTGTTTGATGAAAGAAAACAATACACCACTAGCGGCAAGTTTTATTAATTTTTATTTTACTGTGATTTTTTTAACACTTAATTTTATTTATTGCATTACTATAGATTTAGCGCGTTTGATGACATCTGGATTTAGAAGTGTATGTACACAGATAACACAACTTACTGTAACCATGACTGAAATAAAAAATCTTTTATCTCTTGAAAAGAATACTTCTCGTCAAATTTGCACTGATCTTCAATTTGCTGAAAAATATAATATAGAATTTCCATGTAAAACGCTCATGAATTTCATGGAATTTGAAAAAAACTTAACAAATAATGAAGTTCGACAAGATTTTGTAAGAATTTTAAGTTTTTTTCTATTAATATTTATTTTGCCTTTACAAATTGTATATTTGATTTTTAATTTTTGTGTTTTTAGGAGCTTAATTTGTGGAAATTGATTGACACAAGTACGTCATTATTAAAATCATTAACGAATATTTTAAAAAAATATATGTCAAGAGATGTAGCCATGGCCTTTACTGCTATCAAAAAAATGGAAGGAAAACAGACTTTAAAAAAAACTATTTTTTCGTCATGCATCCAAAGTAATAATTCTAAGTTTTTATAATCTATACGTGTGTACATTTTATAATTTCAATGTTGTGTTATAATTTGTTCTTAAATCAATTTTTATAAATTACAGAAGTTATCATCGAGGAGTATTCAAAATCGAATGCCCATTCACTTATTACAGATAAGATGTATTACTCAACTTTAGGCAGTGTGCTTAACAATGCTAAGGACTGGGAAGGCCATCGATTAATGAGGCAAAAAAAAATTAAACCCAATTCCTACTGGCGAATTAGAAGAGAATGATAATCTGCAATACGATATTTAAGTATAATAAGTAAAATGTGATACTATTGTTTTATTCATAAGATTTTATTCGTTTTATTCGTAATTTATAAACTATATTGTTTTTTGTAAGATTCCTTTCACACGAGTTAAATTGTATTATTTTTATTTGTAATTACGTGTGAAATAAAATTTTTTAAAGTGAATTTTAGTAATTTCTTTCTCAGCTATATACAAAATATATACTTCTCAGCAATATATAATATACAAAAAAACCTAATAGTGCCTTATGAGCACCCTATTGAGCTTGAGGAGGCGGGAGGAAGGTCAAACCGGAGGACGCTCCAAACGGACCTTCTCCCAGGAGTGAGCCGCCGTCAGACGGATAGCGTGGCCCGCGGCGAGGACTTGGCCTGATCACCCGAGTGGACGCTGCCGCCGGGCACACGCCTGACGGTCGGCCTCGTAAGGAAGCAGAGGATAAGCGCGAATTCGGCTGCCGCCGAATTACGCTCTTATCGACCGCGTCGGCGGATCCTTCCGATGAGATCGATAGTGGGACCGCGACGCTGGGCGGCGCGCGACACGAGGGAGGGCCCGACGCAGCGCCGAGAGAACCCCGGAGACTCACTGTCGTACGAGCACTCGAACACAACAGACAATCCCGCCTGGAATTGCCACATCGCCCCTGCCGAGACGATCGAGAGAGGAAGAGAGACGATCCGGGAGAGACTTTCCGCGGAAGGTGTACTGTAAGGCCACCACTCCGGCGTTTACTTAATTGTAAAGGACGAGACCGGGCACGGCGGCCTCACCTCGATTCCACCACGTGGAAGAGAGTCTTACCGCATTATAGTCACGATCGCGGGGATGAGAGCAATCATTGTTCGCGAGGAGACTCGCCTGCCCGGCTCGTCACAGTAGGCTTTTCGGTATCTTTATTTTCGGTATTTCATGAGGTCTCTCGCGGACAGTCTCGTTAATTTCGTCGGTTACGCATTCGCGTGGCTGGTTTCTGCGCGTAAAGTCCATCGAGAATATTCGGCGCCACGAGGCGGCTCGCGTTTGATCCCGTTAAACATGGCGTTCGGTTGTTAGTAACATTCTAGTCTCGCCGTAAATCAGAAATCACGGTAATAAGCGATTGCGAGCTTGACTCAGTAATTACGGCTGAAATTGAGATTCCGATATCGGCCGCCACGTGTATTTCCAATATATTCGTTAAAGAAAATTCGAGCTCTTTCTGTCTGTTATGATCGTGCATTCATGAATCGCGTCGTTATCGTGTAACGAGTAATTTCAAATACATTTCTTTTCTATGTTAATTTCGTGGACTTGGCTTTTCTCTAATTTCCTTCTGTAATGCATACTCTCCCGCTCTCCCCGAACCCGTTCAAGCTGTAGATCTGAGTCTTAGCCGGTGATGAGAATAATTACGCTGGGATTGAGACTTCGGAGTATTTAGTGTGGTGCGTGAGATCGCGCCCATCTGATTATAGTTCTCTGACGTTTCTTTCGCTAATCGTGTCCTGCGAATAATATTAATTTCTGGACGCGGTCAGGCGGGCCCAAGGAAAAGTCGTCGCAACCTTATGCTTTTTTTTCTAAAAAGTATCGACTTCATACATCAAAATAAATACACTTTTTGGAAAACTCACTATAAGACTTTCTTTAATCTGAAAATGTAACATTTCTAGAGTATAACCTTGCAGGAATTTTTTTGAAATATTCAAAATAAAAAAAGATGCATTTTTTTTGTAAAAAACTGAAATTTTCGGGATTTTTTTCCGTTTTTTTTTCTAGCTTAAAATTACAATTCATTCAAAATCACTATATTACTTTACTTTAGTACGTTCAAAAAACAATCAGTAATTTTTTGAAGTTTAAATACTTAATAGATTAGGCGTGGCATTCGTTTTAAGTCGCTGGGGTGTGTCACACCCCCAAGTGTATCTATGATATTTGAAGGTAGTGTAAGTGAAGGTTAAATATCGTATTGCAGATTATTATTCTCTTCCCATTTGCCCGTAGGAATTGGGTTTAATTCTTTTGTCTCATTAATTGATGACCTTTCCAGTCCTCAGCATTGTTAAGCACACTGCCTAAAGTTGAGTAATACATCTTATCTGTAATAGATGGATGGGCATTTTGAATAATCCTCGATGATAACTTTTGTAATTTATAAAAGTTGATTTAAGAACAAATTATAGCATAACATTAAAATTATAAAATGTACACACGTATAGATTACAAAAACTTAGAATTATTACTTTGGATGCATGACAAAAAAATAGTTTTTTTTAAGTCTGCTTTCCTTTTATTTTTTGACAGCAGTAAAGGTCATAGCTACATCTCTTGACATATATATATTTTAAATATTCGTTAATGATTTAATAATGACGAATGTGTCAATCAATTTCCACAAATTAAGCTCCCAAAAACAAAAATTAAAAATCAAATATATAATTTGTAAAGGCAAAGTAAATATTAATAGAAAAAACTTAAAAATCTTACAAAATCTTGTCGAACTTCATTATTTGTTAAGTTTTCTTCAAATTCCATGAAATTCATGAGCGTTTTACATGGAAATTCTATATTATATTTTTCATCAATTTGAAGATCAGTGCAAATTTGACGAGAAATATTCTTTTCAAGAGATAAAAGATTTTTTTATTTCATTCATTAAGTTAAAGTAAGTTGTGTTATCTGTTTACATACATTTCTAAATCCAGATGTCATCAAATGCGCTAAATCTACACTTTAGGCACACAAGAAATCAGATCTAATTTTGTAGAGAGCGTCCCAGATGCGCACAGAATAAATCGGACATAGCAAGTTGAATGAATCGGACACAATAAGAAACGAACACACGATGGTTGCAATCGGACAGTGACAATCGGGGGAGCGTTCCGTTTGGCCACGTTAATATTGACCACGTTGAAATTGACCACGTTGCAATTGGCCACATTGATATTGACCACGTTGCGATTGACCACTGTCCCGATTGACCACGGTCTCGATTGCACGNCCACGTTGAAATTGACCACGTTGCAATTGGCCACATTGATATTGACCACGTTGCGATTGACCACTGTCCCGATTGACCACGGTCTCGATTGCACGCGATTCCGATTGCGCACAGTCTCGATTGACCACGTTGCAATTGACCACCGTCCCGACTGAACACGGTCCCGATTGACCACCGTTCCGATTGACCACCATCCCGATTGACCACCGTCCCGATTGACCACGGTGAAATTGACCACGTTGCATTTGGCCACGTTGAAATTGACCACGTTGCAATTGGCCACNCCACGTTGAAATTGACCACGTTGCAATTGGCCACGTTGATATTGACCACGGTCTCGATTGACCACCGTCCCGATTGACCACCGTTCCAATTGACCACGTTGAAATTGACCACGTTGCAATTGGCCACGTTAATATTGACCACGCTGCATTTGGCCACGTTAATGTTGATCACGTTGCGATTGATCACGATTTCGATTGACTACGTTGAAATTGACCACGTTGCAATTGGCCACGTTGAAATTGACCACGTTGCAATTGATCACGAGGGAGCGTCCTGTTTGGTCACGTTAATATTGACCACGGTCCCGATTGATCACGTTGAAATTGACCACGTTGCATATTGATCACGTTGCGATTGACCACCGTTCCGATTGACCACGGTCTCGATTGCACGCGGTCCCGATTGCACGCGGTCTCGATTGACCACGTTGCAATTGACCACCGTCCCGATTGACCGTGGTCCCGATTGCGCACGGTCCCGATTGCGCACAGTCCCGATTGACACGTTGAAATTGACCACGTTGCAATTGACCACCGTCCCGATTGAACACGATCCTCATTAAGGCCGTATCACACGAGCCGTTGCCGGTTACGGTTACCGGTTGTGGTTGATCCCTCAGCCAATGAGAGCAAAGCAGGTCCCGATTGGTTCTCGGTTGCGAGTTTAGGTACGGGTCTATTTTCCAACCGGTCGGTTGTATACGGTAGCCAATAACAGCGCCAATGCGATCACACGTGATGTTTGGGCGCCAGGTATAAGACTTGCAAATGAAGTGAAGTTGATAAACAAAGTGATTGAGAAAATAACAAGAAAATGCCACCGAAAATAAAGCTATGGACGACTGATTCTGAATATAAATTGATTCATGAGATTAAAAACAGACCCATTTTGTGAGATGTTATGTCAAAAAAATACAGACGCAACGATTTAAAAGAAGTACAATGGGAAGGAGTAACAAAATCATTGGGTCCGAATTTTTCAAGTAAGTAATGCAACTTAAAAGAAACTTTCAGATTATGATACAGGTTTTTCAAGTAAATAATGCAACTTAAAAGAAACTTTGAGATTATGCTACAGAGGTTAGGTTTGTCTTTATTCAATGAATGCTATGTACTCTGCTCGTTGTTCACTCCTATTCGAATGTTAAAAGGTGTCATGATAAGAAGAGATTTTTAAACATGAAGGATACTTTTATGGACAATCATAGAAAAGTAAAAGAATCAAAAGAGATGTAGTGGAAAAAGCCTAGATGAAATTTATACCCCAAAGTGGAGTATGTACAATCATCTATCGTTCTTGCTGAAAACTGTTGTTCAGGCTGAAAGCTTTTCCAATCTTGATCCCTCATTTGAATCACAGTATGAATCAGTACATCTAAGCATACACTAACATCATCAACACTTACGGAAGAGACTCAGGAAGAGACTCAGCAACAATTTATTATGATGAAAATCTTCAGGTAATTTATGGTCTTCCATTTATATTCCAATAATTTAAATATAATAACAATAAAAATTTAATGTTTTTAATTAATAAATGTGACTACGTTGCAATTTATTTTTAAGTTAAACTTTTATTATAGTCAAATTATTTATCAATTTTGTTTAGAAGTTTATATGGTGATTCCACAAGAAAAAGAAATTGGGTCATCTTTCTCAGAAGAATCATCGCTATCAGACTGTATTTTACAGCCAACTTCATCACCAGCAGTGATGTCCTCACCTCCAGTGCCAATGCCACTATCATTTCCAGATACGAATGCTCGTCCAGTGAGATCTGCTTCAGCACCTGTCGCAGGATCTTGCCGGATACCAAATACATGTTCTACACAAGATCAATCCATGAGAAGAGAGGAATCAAGAAGTTAAAAAGTTCTCTTGCAGAGGAAGCACTGAATATAATGAAGCAGGTGGCAATTCAGCCTATCTCCGTTCCGCAAGGGGTTCAGCAGAATATTTCAGTGGCCATGTGGCAGCAAAACTGAGGGAAATGAATCCTGTGAGACGTAAAGCGAGGAGAAAATTATAAAAGTTTTGACTAGCTTGATGTTCAATATCACGCTATTTTAATACCAAAGACAAATGTGAACTCTGTCTTTTTAGAACTACTTTTATGCCTGTGAAATGTGCCAAAGGATATTTTTATTGTATTCAAGTTATGTTTTTTTTGTAGTCAGTATTATGCTGTATTATAATAATGTTTTTGTTTTTAGGCAAAATCATGTAAAATCAGTGCTATGATTATAATTTGGTGACGATAAATGTGTTATAGCCCAAAAGGCTATAACTTTTAATTAATTAACGATTGAGAATAATAATAAATATTTGCGAAATCATTAAGAAAGAGCGGTAGCGAGCAATTGCAACATCGGCATGCGGAAGCTAAGCCGGAAACGGGTGACGATCTCGACCCTATTTCACAATTGCAAGTAAGCAACTTCCGCGAATTGCGAAGGTCCGCGCGTCAGCAGTCAGGACCATATAAAAGGGATGGTCGCGCACTGACCGTCGTCGATTTTACGAAAAAGTTAGTGAGACGTGCGTGTGTGACGCTCAGGGAAGAATCTGTACACGAGCTGATTGTAATAAAATCTCTATTCAATAACTACCCTGGTGAGTGTTTCTCTGGTCAGAGCCTGAACTTCCAAGTTCCTGTGGCAAAACGATCCCTAAATCCTTCGTGCCTCCACGAGGGGCACAACAAAATTGAAGGCAGCGGTGGGATCTGCCAAGGCATCTGCCAGGAAACGAATACAAAAAAAGGGGAAAGGAGCCGAAGCAAAACGGCAAAGCCCAGCCAAAAACAAAAGGTATAGAGGGCAGTTCTATTAAAAAACCCACCCGTGGACACCGTTGAAGAAAGATCATCCAGAAGTCGTGGACAACGCTGAAGCAATACTCGAGCCAGCCGCCGAGCAGCCGCAACCATCGATTCAGCCGCCAAGCAGCCGCCGAGCAGCCGCAGCCATCAAGTCAGCCGCCGAGCAGCCGCAGCCATCGAGCTAGCCGCCAAGCAGCCGCCGATCCGAGAACTACACGACGGACATTGCGAGCGAACATGCGAGCTGTACTATTAATGTAAGTCTATCTAAGCATTAAGACTACGCCAATTTACGTAATATACGTGAATGTTGGGATCCGGAAACGCGCGAACACCGATCGCGAATATCTCATGGCTACTGAGTGAGTCCGCGCAGCGAACGATCCAGGTAGGCGCGATACCGCGAATTACCGACGACTGCGTTCGCCGAAATTTAGATAACCAATACTCGGACGCGAGCGATCCCGAATTACAGGAGCATATCGTGAGCGAACATGAATTTCCGTTCACTAGCTTCGACGAAAGTTTATTCGAAATCAGGCCGATCAGGGTTCGCGAAGGCAGGCGACCGCGACCGATTATAAGCCGAACCCCGAGTCAAGTATCGCTGCGTCGAGAATTTTCGCTGACCTCGTACGAAAGTGATATCTTCAATCCGGAGGAAATTTACCAATTAACAGAAAATATGTCCGTGGTACATACCCCAAACGAACGTAATCATACTAGTAATCCACAAGAGATAGAACCCGAGACGTCACACCATCAACCGACCGCACGACCAACGCCCGATAGAGAAAGAACGCATGCCCCCCGTGCAACGTCACGCGAGGAGGTAGACGATGCAACGGCACTACTAGCCTTACTACTCGAATTACGCACGGAAGTAGGAGCGCTAAACAGGCGAATAACAGAATTA
>JAJVSH010000085.1:1072299-1090739 GCA_021460005.1 Tetramorium alpestre | reverse complement strand
GCGGGCGTGCGTGCGGGCGCGCGCGCGCGCGCGTATGCGCGTGTAAGTGGATTAACAATAATTATATGTAATTAATAACTTTATTTTTCAGTGTTTTGACCTGTCACAGTAAATACCACTTATAATTGTGGCATAGTTCTTCGTACTGGAATCAATTTGCTTGCGCACTGGAATCATTGTCATCAACAAATATATATCAGATAAGTAGCTAATATTCACATAAAAGAAAAGATTAAGTATCTATGTGCTTTCTGTAATTGTAGATGTTGTTGAACCGATTCTTTTCTTTGATTTTTTTTCAGTTTTTCAGCCATCCATATGCTTGCAGAATATCAATCGCTGGAGAACAATTCTACGGAGTAAGGTTGCCAAATTCTGAGGCTACTGTCGAGTGCGTCCTAATAAGCAGAAGTCACATTTTAACGTCAAATATCTATCAGTAGCAATGCGACGACAGATTGACGAGAGAGCAGGTTCGTAAAATCATTTTTATTATCATTTTTTCATAAACGCTTTTGACAGATATAAACAATGTTTATCACTATCTTGTCATGTAGGCTACTAAATGATGTATGTTTCTTATCCTTCAACAAACAGGGTTTGTTTACGATCAATCGAGCGATTGTCGTAGATTGAGGGTGCCGGTCTCGTTCCGAAGACAACGCGATGCGATGACCGTGGGAAGTGGCGAGGTCAGCACGTGGTAGACGAACGACGAGCAATTTCCATGAGCCGAAAGAAAGTGTGGAGGAAAGAAATTGAACACTTTTATTTGACACACTAAATTATAAAGATTTTTCTGTCTTCAGATCGTTGAGAATATAAAAGAATGTTAACAATCGTTGAACGAAGCGTGCACCGAGCGCTTTCGAACGGATCTTATTTCTCGCGCGCCGTTGTTATCGCGATACGGAGATCTTCTTGATGATCGACAAGTCAGTCGCGCGAAGCGGAAATCTTGCCGGCGAAACGGAGATCTTGATCCGATGCAACGGGGTGAGCGCGTTTGCGTTTGAGATTATTCGAGAAGCACCTTCACGCACTGAACTCGTGCTCGACCTTGGCTACGACTTTGCAGATTCGAATGTGATGCACGACAAAAAGCGACTCGAAACGAAAAACCGATGATTTTCGAGGGAACGATCGATCGTTTCTCGGAAACGACCCGAAGTGAGGTCAGGTGCGCAGTGGCAAAAATTGAGTTCAATGCGCTCAGATTCGGCTCGAGGAATTCACGAACCCATCGGGGTGCTCTCGCATAGAGCCGAAACGGGGTGCACGCTTTAACAGGATTTATTACCAATATTTGACTCAACAAATATGGTTATTTGGATTTCAGATCTGATATGGAAATATGAAGTTTCTCCAAAAATTGTGGATCGATTCTTAAAAGAGACAACTGTAGCAAGATGGAAAATAGAAATCATGTATTGCAAACAGAAGATCAAGAAGTATGAGTTATGAGAAATTAAATAATCGCAAGTCTGTGAAATAACAAGGAAAATTAAAATTAAAATGAATATAAAATAGAAACATGTTTATAACTTTATTTCTTTCCTCACTAATTCGGACAGCTTGTATAATATTAGTAGCAAATCTATCTCTGCCAAATTTTTTAAATATTTTTCTCCTTTTTCTTAAAATTATTGTACTACGATCTTGCCCAAAACGTATCAAGTAGCGATAAAAATTATTTCGAAGAGTTTCAGTAGTTCCTGCACTAGATTTGTACATTAAAAGATGGAAACATAATCCTAATGAGAAAAAGCGTTTCGACTAATGATTACAAAGTTATTCGACTTTAAAGAAATCTACAACGAGATTTTCAAGTATCGATAAAAATTATTTTGAAGAGTTCCAGGAGTTCCAGCATTAGATTTGGTTTGTACATTAAAAGATGTACAAATAATTCTAAAAACGAAATACGATTCGTCTGATAATTATTACCAATTTACTGAAGCATAACTTTTATTATCGATTTGAAGGTGTTAATGTTCCTTCTTTAAAAGTCTGTATTTAAAACCGACAAATAATTGCGCGCAGTTTATCAAATTGGAAAAAATATAAATTTATATAAAATACAAATTTATTCGATATTTATTGGATATTTATTGGATATTGGATATTTATTGGAAATTTATTCGATATTTATTGGACCAAGTTCTGGCTTGACTGATATTTAGTGTCTTCACTATTTAGTGTTATTTGAGCTTTAAACTTTGGAAAAATTAAGTTAAAATGTTGATCGCTTTTCATCCGTTATAACTATTTTCATAACTTTTATAATACTAACCGAAACCTACAACGTTTCAAAAATAATTTTGTCAAATTTTAACAGTTTTGAACAAAAATTATTTTTCTCAAATAATATTTATTAAAAATGAACGTATCCAACAATTAACAAGTTATTTGAAAGAAAATAATTTTTGTTCAAAACTAAAACTTAAAATTTGACAAAATTATTTTTGAAACATTGCAGGTATCAGTTTCGGTTAGTATCGTAAACGTTATAAAAATAATTATAACGGATGAAAAGCGATGTGATCAACATTTTAACTTAATTTTTCCAAAGTATAAAAATCAAGTAACATCAAATGGCGCCAAACATCAGTCAAACTAGAACTTGGTCCAATAAATATGTATTTTATATAAATTTATATTTCTTCCAACTTGATAAATTGCGCGCGATTATTTGTCGGTTTTAAATACAGACCTCTGAAGAAGAAACACCTTAAAACCGATAATAAAAGTTATGATTCAATAAATCGATAATAATTATCAGTCGAATCGCTTTCTGTCATTGGAATTATTTGTACATCTTTTAATATACTTTTAATTTTTAAAAATTTTTTATAATGTCAAAAATATTTTTTATTTGTCAAGAACTCTAGGGCCCGACAAAATGAAGCAAATAAGCTATTCAGAACTATTTGATCTTGAAATCGAGTGAAGTTAGCACCCCAATTTTCAAATGCTATTTTAATCGCCGGAACTCTTTTAATTTTTAATAAAGTACTTCAAAACTTTTCAAAAGGAAGTTAGAACTCTAATCAGAACTACGAAATTTTTATGTTGGGGTGCTAACTTCACACACCCTACTTAACTAATTTTTCTAATTACATAACGCAACATAATATTAATAAGTAAACATAAGTATGAAATTTTTATAGTATTAAAAAAATATTTTTGTCGAAAAATATTCTATTTTTCTTAATGAAACGTATTATCCGCAAATTAACATAATAAACGTAATAAACAAAATAAACAAAAAAAAATAAAATTTGTTATTTTACTTTATAGTTCTAAATATTACGGAACGAACGATTGCATAATATTCGTCATCCACTTTATCCTTTAATGCTGTCAAGAGCTGGGATTTCTCGTTTTCTTCTTTTTTAACTTTGAATTTTTCTTTGGCTGAAAACAATTTTTCTTTCTCTACTTGCAGAATTTATTTCTGAACATTATAATAATCGGAAATATGCTGTTCGAATAAATTCTTGACGTTGATTTTTTTTCTTATCAGTATCTAAAAAAATAATTACTATAATTAATATCAGTTCCTTTTATGCTTATTTAATAGACATCAAAAGATTCAAATAATACAATTAAATATTTTGATACAAAAGAATGAGGCGTAGTTAGTAATTAGTTTTAGGAGCCTAATTATTACCTTCGATATCAGAAAGTCTTTTGTTTTTTATGGAGTAGTTGCAATATACATTTTGTGTATTTTGTACATTTTTTACATCTTGTACATTTTCTATTTCTTTTTGTACATTTTTTAAAGATGTAAATACGCTGGAGGATATCTGAAACAGAACAAAATCTCTTTTGTACATACTACTTTGCAAGAAATAAATCGAAGTAAAAAAATATTATGTATTATCACTCACATTATTTGAAAAATTCTCTACATCATTTATTACGTTCGAAAATGATTTAGAATATCTACTATCCGAAACCAGTGAACTAGCTAACATTCTTGAAGGGCGAGTCATTTCACTCTCGGGGTAATGTTTCTGAAATTTGTAGGATAACAAAAGTAATCATTTTAAAACTCTGTTATAAAGCAATTCCTACCTCAAAATTAATATCTCTTGAGGAAGTCGCACGTGAAGAATCCTGTAAAAGTAAACCAATAGCTCCTCCTTCGGGAATGGTGGACATTCCACTAGCATCAGAAAGTCTTTTGTTTTTTATGGAATTGTTGCAATATGTATTTTCTGAATCTTGTACATTTTCTGTTTCTTTTGTGCATTTTTTAAAGATGAAAATACGCTGGAAGATATCTGAAACAGAACAAAATCTCTTTTGTACATATTACTTTGCAAGAAAATAAATCGTGGTAAAAAGAAATATTATGTATCATCACTCACATTATTTGAAAAATNCTCTACATCATTTATTANGTTCGAAAATGATTTAGAATATCTGCTATCCGAAACCAGTGAGCTAGCTAACATTCTTGAAGGACGAGTCATTTCACTCTCGGGGTAATGTTTCTGAAATTTATAGGATAACAAAATTAATTATTGTAAAACTCTGTTGTAAAGCAATACCTACCTCAAAATTAATCTCTCTTGAGGAAGTCGCACGTGAAGAACCTTGTACAGGCAAATCAATAGCTCCTCCTTCGGGAATGTTGGACATTCCACTAGCATCAGGCGTCAAAAATGCTAACAAATCCTCTTCTGAGAGAGTCAGATCCAAAGTTTTTGGTGGTCCCCCACCAGTACTTGCTGCGTAACTTTTATACGTAGCTACCCTTTTCAACAAATTAGACTTCCAGTCACGCCACGTCTGTAATAAAAAAAATTATGACAACGCTATGGAACTGTATAAAATGAGATAATATTATGCAAAACTTTACATGCATACTTTACAACATTAAATAAAAATTCTTATTTAACACTAAATAAAAAGACATATTTTTTTACTTTTGCTCATTCTTTCGATGACCAGACACCTTTTCGCGGACCAGAACCAGTACAATTTAATTTTGTCGTTATTTCTTTCCATAACTGGTCCTATAAAAATATTCATTTATACTTATTAAATTTGAATTTATTATTTCTATTATTTAGTGTTTATAAAGTCACTTACCAATTTCCTTTTATTTTCACGATTGTACCTTACAGTACTTACTAGTTAAATTAGCTCAACGGGAATGTTTTCTAAATAAGTCACGCGGTAATAAGGAGGTCGATTCTGTACTTTAAGTGAGTTCACTTACTTTTCGCACTTTCATCTCACATGAGTTTGTTCGCGCGATTCTGTAATGTTGGTCTAAACTCCTTCTGTGAACCTCCCTCTTCTGAAATCCCTATGATAACACAAAATTTATTAAAACTTGCTTCTGCTTTTCAGTCACATTCATATTTACTTTGAAAAACTAACAAATATCACAATATTAATAACTCGGTCGAAACACGTCCGGACATCTTTATAACTTCTCGTGATCTCGCATTCTTCATACAAAATACTTTTCACCATCGTGATTGATCTAGTGATTTCGTATTTTCACCTAATTACAGACCAACATTACAGAATCGCGCGAACAAACTCATGTGAGATGAAAGTGCGAAAAGTAAGTGAACTCACTTGAAGTACAGAATCGACCTCTTTATTACCGTGTGACTTATTTAGAAAACATTCTCGTTGAGCTAATTTAACTAGTAATCTTACCGAATCTCTTATTTCTGTTGCAGAAAGGACACCTACTTTACGCTCAATTTTGTGCTTTTAATTAAAAACAAAGCGCTTACAATACGCTTACACGAATAAAATGCCTTAAGCTTGATACATTTTCGAATACAAATGGTTTTGATACCTGTCCTTCTACGATTGTGCAGCATGTTTGCTTCACCTCTGGTAAATTCGTCTCTGATACGATCAATGTAGGCCACTTTCTCATTCTTGAGCAAAAAGGATGGGCTATGCCATCAAAGATCTGACTTTATTAATTTAAGTAGAGATAAACCGCGAAAGATGATCTGCTGGATTATCCACTGTTGGAACATGCCGCCATTCGTATGAATCTGTTAACCGCTGTATTTGTGTTACGCGATTTGCAAGGAATACTTGTAATGCACTTGGCTGCATCCGTAGCCAATTAAGAACTATCGAAGAGTCGCTCCAACATGTGATTTTGTTAAACGAGATTTCAAAAGAAGAAATAACCTTGGCGACCAGCCGCGCAAGAGTGAGAGTTGCACAAAGCTCTAAGCAAGGAATTGTTTGCTTCTTAAGGGGAGCTACTCTGCTTTTTGCGCATAATAATGCCGTTTGAATGTTTCCTTCAGAGTTTTTCGATCGTAAATAGCCATACGCCTTTATGACCATGCAACTAAACTTCTACGTAGTCTTTAACTAAGATATTTCGAGATATTTCGATTTGATTTAGAGCTTGACTCTGTTGCCGAAAAGCTAACCACCTGTTATGTAAGTCTAATGGAAGGGATTCGTCCCACGACAATTTGTATAACCACAACTCTTGCAATAAAATCTTTGCCGTAATTATACAGGGACTAAGGAATCCTAAAGAGTCAAAAATTTGTGCGGTCTTAGCTAGAATGTGCCTTTTAGTAATCTTTGCCTGTTTCAATTCTTTGATTGTAAAATTTAGGCTATCAGAAGATGGCTGCCATACTGTGCCTAATGTTTTGGTTGTACCACCGTTATCGAAATCAATGGAATTTATAACCCGAGTTTCCTTTGGAGTGTTCTGGATTATCGCTAAATCGTTAGATGCCCATTTTCGCAATTGAAAACCTGCTGTACCTAATACTTGTGTAATTTTTTGCCTTATATCTATGTTCGATAGTTTTTGCTCCGGTTAGCAAATCATCAACATAAAAATCCTTTTGAATTATTCTGGCTATTTCTTGTAATTTGACTTCGATCTGATTGGCTAATTCTATTAAACATCTAAGGCCAAGAAAGAGGCCGACGTAGTACCATAAGTGAGCGTATTTAATTCGAAAGTTTGTACTGGATCGTTAACATCAGAATGCCATAAAATTCTCTGCAGGGAGCGCTGCGCAGGGTTCATTAACACCTGCCTATCTTTTCTATATCGGCGGATATGATGTAAGGATGAATTCTGAATCTGAGGAGTAGTCCGAATAAATCCTCCTGAACGGTAGGACCTATCATTTGCAAACTATTTATGGAAGTGCCATTGTCAGTCAGGGCCGACGCGTCAAAGACTACACGAATCCTAGTAGTCGAACTATCATTTTTACACATTGTTGGGTTTTGAGGGGATGTGGAATTAGACGCGTATGTGATTACGATATGATAGTTTATTGCATATATGAACGTAACAAAAGAACGGAGCGATGTTACCAGTGTCGACACACGGCACACGACACGACTGAAGGCGACAAATTTCGCCGACCGAGATCGTTACCGCTGTAACGGTGCGTGTTCCACGTGATCAACGTGCTCGATCGCGTTCGACAGAGCGCCACAATAAAGGCATCCAACGCCTAACATGAATAGACGATATTCATGATAATGAAGCATGATAAACTATTTTATTTAACACTCCCGCCGTTTGAATGCTTCATATCACAAATATTTAATTCGCTTCGCAAGTGCGCAAAACGATTTTTGCTTAGACCTTTAGTGAATAGGTCAGACAGCTGTTTATCCGTCGGAATATATTTTACATCAATTTGTTTATTCTCGACTTTTTCTCTAATGAAATGAAATTTGACATCGATGTGTTTAGTTCTCTTATGGAACTCTGGATTGCGTATTAAACGAATTGTGCTTTGATTATCAACAAAGAGAGTAGGCGGTTGTTCTGAAAGATTACCTAAATCAGTTAACAATTGTCTGAGCCATACAATTTCTTTACTGGCTGTCGCCGCAGCTACATATTCAGATTCAGTAGTACAGAGTGTCACCATCTTTTGACGCTGTGATGACCAGGTTACTAATGAGTTACTTATACAACATGCATATCCTGTTGTAGACCTGCGTGAATCTACATCACCGGCGAAGTCCGCGTCGGAATAACCGCACAGTCTTATACCTAATTGTCTCCCGCCGCTTTCATACAGTATGCCGTAATTAATCGTACCGGCTAAGTATTTCATTATTCTCTTTACTGCTTGCCAATGACTCTGATTATGCTTATTGCAGTATCGACTTACAAGATTAACCGCGTAGCAGATATCCGACCTTGAAACTAGTGCGAGAAACATTAACGACCCTATAGCTTCTCTACGGTACATTCGCAATATTATCTTCTTCAGATTCGACTTGTCTGAGTACAGTGCGGGTCTGCCGGTATACAATTAGTCTTAGCGTCGGTCATATTGAATCTATCTAATACATTTTTGGTATAGGAACTTTGATGCAAAAACATTGACTTTTTGGTTCGATTTCTGTCAATCTGCATCCCGACGAACACACTCGCGTCTCCTACCGTAATTTTAAATGATTGTTTCAAATAGTTAAGAACTAGATCAATAGCTTTCCGCGATTCGCTCGCGATCAAACCGTCGTCTACAAATAATGCTAAATAAACATTATAGCCATTCATTACGCCGGTATATACAGGATGTCCCATTTTAACTTGGACAGTAAAATATCTCGAAAACTGAGCCCAGCAGACAAAAATGTTTCAGACAAAAGTTGTATGGTTTCGAGGGGGATATAAGATGGTGTCAGTGCTTTGACCTTGGATAGTTGTTTGAAGGTCACGTAAAGGTCACCTTCAATTTCTTAAATGGAACCTACTATTTCTCGTTACATATTCTTGTAGGTTATCTCGAGAGCTTTCCAAAACGCTATAGTGAAGTATGTTTTTGTCAAGTACTTCTCGAGTTAATTTAAATTTTATTATGACATTTTTTAATATAAAATATGAAATATCTCATAAAATATTCACTTTTGAATGATTTTACCTTAATACTTTTAAACGTCGAATAATAAAAGAAATTGATTAATAGTATTAATTTTTAGATATGGAATTTTGTAAAATCCACCAATGCAATTAAAAAATTCAGTAAAATTTTTAAACCTAATTTTTCGTGCTTTTTTACATTAATCGTTTCCTTTTATTATTCTACGTCTAAAAATATTAAGGTAAAATCATTCAAAAGTAATTACTTTATGAGATATTTCATATTTTACATTAAAAAATGTTATAACAAAATTTAAATTAACTCGAGAAATATTTAACAAAAACATATTTCATTATATTATAGCGTTTTGGAAAGCTCTCGAGATAAGCTACAAGAATATGTAATAAAAAGTATAGAGTTCCGTTTAAAGAATCGAAGGTGACCTTCACATGACTTTCAAATAATTATCCAAGGTCAAAGCAATGACACCATCTTATGTCCCCCTCGAAACCATACAACTTTTGCCTGAAACATTTTTGTTTGATGGGCTCAGTTTTCGAGATATATTACTGTCCAAGTTAAAATGGGACACCCTGTATACATTTATCTGCAAGACTTGCGCGAAAATTGAAGCGATTGAAAAATTCATTAAATTTTCTGTTCCAACAACGAGCGGCTTGTTTGAGTTCGTACAATGACTTGTTTAGTTTACATACGGTATTGTTGTCGGCCTTCAAACCTTCGGGAATCTTCATGTAGATTGTTTCTCTCAAGTCTCCGTAGAGAAATGTCGTTTTGACATCGAATTGTAGCATTTCCAAATCCAATTGCGTCACCAGAGATAGAATGACTCTTAGCGAGTCGTATCTCACCACAGGAGCGAAGATTTCTGTAGTCGATACCATATTTCTGCTGGAACCTTCGGGCACATAATCTAGCCTTGTACCTATTAACTGAGCCAATGGGGTCCCTCATCACCTTGAAGACCCACTTTGAGTCTATGAGATGTTGGTTAGCAGATTTGGGTACTAGTGTCCATGTATTGTTTTCCTCGTGAGCTGCCAGCTCATCTTCTATTGCACGTGTCCATTCCTTGGCGTCTGGTCCTTTTATAGCCTCCTGGAATGTGGTAGGTATGTCACAATAAATTATATTCGATACTTTTTTGGTTTCTTCAAGGAAATCCGATCTCGAAGTTTGTTCCGTGTAAGTGTAGTCTCGTCCTCGCTCAACTCGATTGCTTCTCCGTCTGATGCGGTGAGCAGTTCTTCATTGTCTTCAACCGTTTGATTTAACATTTCGTTCTCGTTGTCTCGTTGTTCTCGGCTGGAACCTCATTGTTATTGTCTTGCATGTTTACAGATAAACGTATTCCAGTGCTTTCGGTCGTTGAGAACGGTGCCTCATTGAAGGTTACGTTGCGAGAGACGATCACCTTATCGGTTTCGGGATCATATAATCTGTAATTTGTGGACTCACCTTGGTATCCGACATATACATTTCTTTGCCTTTTGGTCTATTTTCCTCCGAAACTGTTTCTCGATGTGTGTGTAGTCGTCGGCGCCAAACGTTCTTGCATGCGACAGATTCGGTTTCCTTCCGCACCACAGCTCGTAAGGAGTAGCAGTCTTCCCTTTTGCAACCAAAGTACGATTTAGTATATAGACCGCTGTGTTGATAGCCTCAGCCCAAAGCCTTTTGGATAATCCTTTCGCATGGATCATGGTTCGCACACTTTCCACAATAGTGCGATTTTCTCGTTCGGCCTTCCCGTTCTGTTCAGGAATGTACGGTGCTGTACTTTCCATTATGATACCTCGAGATCTTAAGTAGTTGTTCATTGCACTATTGGAGTACTCGCGACCATTGTTCGCTCGAAGCATTTTCATGCTATAATCAAACTTGTTAGCTAAAATCTTCTCATAGTCCTTGAATCTGTCAAATACATCGGATTTATGTTTCAAGAAATACACCACGCGATAATTGCTCGCTTCGTCGACGAATAACAAATAAAAACGCGAACCGCCGATAGATACTTCGGAAAAAGGACCGCGTCAGTGTGAATATATTCACCTGGTTTCCAGTTTTGTTTTTCACTATTTCTCTTGAACTCGAGTCTGTGCAATTTTCCGTATTGACACGGTTCACAAAAAAGGTCATCTTTACACGAGATTTTTACACCATCAACAGTTTGACTGTCCACGATATTTTGCAACGATTGTTTGTTCAGATAGCCAAGTCTTTCGTGCCATTCGCGTAAGCTAGTAGTCGACATGTTCACCAGTGCATCTTCCTGTTTGACTACTCTAAAGAGCATACAGTACATGTTATTGTTGCGTTTCAACCCGGTTGCTTTAACGGTATTATTGTATTCAAACGTCACTTTACTGTCATCGAAGATAACTCGATATCCGTTAGCAGTACACACTCCGACCGAGAATAAGTTTTTCTAAGACTGGGTACGAAGAGCACATTATTAATTTGCGTTTTGATTCATTGTCCTTTTATCAGTTTCTCAATGTGTACAATACCTTCGCCGCGTACTTCGCGCTGACCGTCATCGCCGAGAGATACGGTGTCGCCATCCATAGGCTTGAAATTAGACAACCACTCGCGTCTGAAAGTGATATGTCGAGAGGCTCCACTGTCGGTAATCCAGGAATCCTTGGAGTCTAGCGAAAGGAATTCTCGTGCGACTTCTCCTATCAACACACACTGTTTGTCGTCTTGTTTGTTTTTGACAGATGTTGATACCAGGAATGCGCCGTCTTCACTACACTTTTTGTTTGTTTTGATCCTGGCATCTCTCTTTCTCTTTCGACATTCTCTTGACCCTTCTTCTTGCAATAATAACATTCCGTTGAAGCTTCTCGTCGGTTTTGAATTTCGTTTTATCACTTTGATTTTTCCAACCTTTCTGTCCCTTTTTCTTATTAAGACTCAGGGTTGCAAATGCACCAGTAGTTTCACCTTCTTCGGTCATTCTATTCTCTTCTTTGATCAGTCTCTCGAGTAGATTTCCGACCGTTTGATTTGCAGGTAACACGCTGTCCCAAGCCGTTACAAGCGTGTTGTACTTTGCTGGTAGAGAGCCTAGTATTTTTGCCATGACGTCGGTATCATCAATCTGTTGTCCAACATCCCGTAATTGGCTACCAAGTTTTTTATATGAGTCACATGTTGCACAACCGAATCGTTCGGTCCCATTCTGTACTCGTGGTACTTCTGCATCAACAGCAGTTTGCTTGAAGCTGATCTCTGCTCGTACATTCTTACGAGACTCTCCCACATCTCATTAGCTGTTGTGCAGGTGATCAGGCCCTGTAACTGTGTCTTCTCCATTGCGGAGGATATCAGGCTCATAGCCTTTGCATTATCTTTTATCCAGGATTTTACAGCGACCACTGTTCGTTCGCCCGCTGGTCTCTGTCGAGAACCGTCGATCAAGTCCTCCAACCCGTGTGCCATTAGAAGCTGAATTATCTCGAACTTCCATACAGTAAAGCCAGATCCGTTGAATTTAGTGATGCCTTTTCCAAGGATATGCTCTTCCGCCATTTTGAGAAACGGGAAAACGCACACGTGGCACAAAGACTTGCTTGCTCACAATACACTTAAACTATGCAACGCGAATCACCCTGAGCCCATAACCTGTTGGGTTTTGAGGGGGTGTGGAATTAGATGCGTATGTGATTACGATATGATAGTTTATTGCATATATGAACGTAACAAAAGAACGGAGCGATGTTATCAGTGTCGGGCACACGACACGACTGAACGCGACAAATTTCGCCGACCGAGATCATTACCGCTGTAATGGTGCGTACTCCACGCGTGATCAACATGCTCGATCGCGTTCGACAGAGCGCCACAATAAAGGCATCCAACGCCTAACATGAATAGATGATATTCATGATAATATTAGCATGATAAACTATTTTATTTAACAGACATAATGGTGAGGCAAATAATACGAGAGTTTCTGCGACGATTTGTCAGATATCTTACGCATGTGACCTAATTTTTCGTATTCTGATAAGAATGCGACATATTGTTCCCTAAGCATGGGATTTCTATCTAATATTTTTTGAGGCTAGTTAAACGCTTGTGAGCCATGACTCTGGACTTACCAAGTTCATTAACATCCTTTTTGAATGGGATACTAACAACAAATCTTCCATCTTCATTGCGATATGCGTGTTTTACAAAATGCCTTTCGCATTCTTCATTGGATAATATTCTATCAACGTTTACTTCTTCGATTTTCCAAAATTTTGCAATATTTTCATTGATATCACTGCTCTGTTAAAATTGCACTTTACTGAATTTAAAGCTATTTCCAGGGGCCAACTGCTACCCAACCTAATTTGGTTTTTTGCATTGTAAATTGATTTTGATTAAGCCGTAACTGTCCTATGCAAAGGAGATTCTAAAAGTAATCCGCTCCTATAAGAATATCTACCCTATTAGAAATATTAAACGATGGATCCGCGAGCTTAATGTTCGTGGGAATTTGAATGTTCCGAATATTCACGTATTGAGGGGGGAGTTGCCCTGTGATTTCTGGAATTACTAAATATTGCATATTAAACTGAAAATCATTATGGTGCGCTTGCAATGTAACTTCACACTTGTGCTCTATTTGGGACGACATTCCGTTGATAGCTTCAATCATCATGTTAAATTTTGAAGTCTGCAATCTTAATTGTTTACAAATTTTAGCTGTAATGAGGCTAGATTGTGACTCCGGATCTAGAATGGCACGAATCTTGTGTTTATTCCCGTACTTTTCAATTATTAGTAGCCGTAGCTAAAAGGATCATGTGTGAAATGTCTCGATTATTTGAACATAAAATCGACGAGATTTTTGTCTCCTTGTTTGGAGACGTCTGCGATGGCGACGCTTTCTCGAAATGTAATAAGGTGTGGTGCTTCTCTGAGCATTGCTTGCATGAACCAGTCTTACATTCTTTAACAAAGTGCCCCGGTTTTAGGCAATTAAGGCATAGTTTTGCACCCTTCAGGTGATTTGCCCTATTTTGAGGGGAGAGATCAAGAAACTTTGCACAAGTTGCTAATTTATGCGATTCATTGCAAAGAGTACAACTCTGCCCTTTTACGAGAAGTGATTTTACTTTCGATCGTTCCGATTGTTTTGATTTGTAAGCCGACTGATCTTTGACTCTAAGGTTTCTAATAAATCAGCACGCGAATTTATAAATGACTTGAAATTCTCAAGTATCGGAAGATCATTCCGCGCGCTCCTTTTCCTAAGCTCGAGCTGTAATGTTTTCTAATTTAGCCGAAATCACGTGGATAAGTAAAGCATCCCAATATTCTGTTGCCTGACCTAACTTGTTTAAGGCGTGTAAATGTTTATTGAGAGTATCGATTGTTTCGCGAATTTGAGTCGCTGATTCTTCTTTTTTGATTGAATATTGAAGATGGCCTTAATGTGATTATACGTGAACAACCTTGTATTGTTGAATCGATCACAAATTGTTTCCTAAGCTATAATATAATTTTCTGCCGAAAGTTCTAACGATTTAAAAATTTGTGCAGCACTACCTTTTAATGACATGTTTAAGTACACAAACTTTTGTACAGGATCAATTAACTCACTTTTATGAATTAATGACTCGAACATGTCGCGAAAACTGAGCTATTCATATAGTTCGCCACTAAAACTTGGCGTGTCTATTGGTAGTCAAACACCCGGATTTTTATATATAATATTTTGATTTGGATGCACCATGATACCCGGTAACGGGTGTAATACGCGTTCGTTATTTGTATCTCAAGCGATTGTTGGTGCCTGCGAAACGTCATTGTTTATGTTGCCTAAATGTGATGAACTTAATCTTAATCCGTGGTGCCGCGCAAACGCAATACTACGACTTGAGCTATTACACTGAAATATTCTTCCTCGAAATTTTCGCGGTATTCTATTGCTTTCTGTACATTCTCACTTGTTTCCTCGATATTCGATTGAATTTGATCAAATTTCTCGTAAGCCTTCCGCGCGCGAAAAATGAACTCGCGAATTTCTAATCTCGTTAACTCGTCAAGCGGCTCGTGTTCGTTAGGATATGCTGCCAGCTTTTTTGCGATAAATGTTTTAAACGACGTGATTTTACCTTTTGTAACCTCGCGTGATTTAATTAAGGCTTCCATAATTGCTGTGGATGCGATAGGTTAGGATTTGGATCGTGACACGGACGCTCACCTCTGATTGGATACGACTACCTTAGTCTCGATATCTCGAATCACTGCGATAGTCTCGCTGATTGGTCTGCCGTCCGTCTCGCCCGGCATTGAGCGGGCCCCTTAGTTTCGTCCGATATTGACCTCGATCCCTTGGGCCGACTGAAATCCGATCCGACCGAAACTCGATCTGACTCGTGCGTGACTGCGCCAAACCTTGATGCCGCCTGGCCGACGCCAAATCTCTTCATCCTCTGGGTGATGTCCTCGATCGTATTGTAACTTACGATCTTTCGATCCTCGTGGCACAATATCGTGATGCGTTGATCGTCCGATGTGCGTAATGGCGGCTGGGTCCCGTTGCCTCACGAATTCTTAGGGCCAATTTCACCAACGTCGGTTAGACTAACCGTTGGTTAAAGTTAACAGGGCGGCCAATAGATATATCCATTAAAATTTCAAGTGATAAGCATGACAAAATATTAAAATCTATTGGCCGCCCTGTTAACTTTAACCAACGGTTAGTCTAACCGATGTTGGTGAAATTGGCCCTTAGCTGGCACTAGCTTACCACCATGACAGGCCGATGCTATTCTTTCCTCTATGTGAGCTCAACGAACTTATTGCGAAGTTGCTCGTATCTGTGATTGCTTGCAGATACGCCGATGTGATCTCGATGTCCCGCCAAATCACGCTGCTCTCAGCCGCGATAACTGCCTCGCGAATTTCCTCGCCTATGTATGATTCAATCCGGGCACTTGATTCTTCTTCTTGGACTATAGCGAATACAGACCATCCGGCTCGAAGGACCACAATGTTATGGAAATGTGGGATGGTTGCTGGATTTCACTTTTATAAATAATTATGCGAGAACTCACTTAATACGACAATGCTTTAATCGTATATTGTACAAATCGTATATTGTACAAACCCGATAATAGTGTCGTCGAGTGCGCTAACCGAAAAAGAAGACTTTAAGATACGAGAGATGGCGCAACGTAAAATTTACCGACTATACATGAGACAAAATACGAAGTAACTCAAGTGTACTGAACAACATAATTTCCATAATTCATATCCGTGATCAGATTAAAATATCTTCGTTGTCTTAGTCACTGTTTTAGAACATTTATAAAATATTTATAAATATGTGTAAATGAGTATATTTTCAAAGATTGGAAATTTGTAAAATACATGTATTAGGGGCGTGCCAAAAAATGAGAAGTAAAAGCTTAGTTTTTTGCTATATTTTTCGTACAATATGTAAAACAGCAACACAAAAGATCAGAGCTATTTATGTGATGTTCTTCCTCTCTAAAAGTAAGAATACTTTTAGATATGTTACAAAATTGTTAAGTATCGAATTTCAGATCAATTCAAGAATATGTAAAGGTCGCCAATGCCAATTTTTTATTTTTTATAAACTTGCATCAAACCGCATTTTTAATAATCTCATGTTTCATGGAAATTTATAGCGTGCCCAAGATTTACTACAAAAAATATGGTATATTTCTCATGGAAACCCAAAATTCTCTTATTCGAAAATGTAATCAGAGGCTTAGTTCTTGAAAAAAAACATTCATGAAGTCGATTGTCTTTTAGAGGGCCGTTGTGATTGATTCATGTCAGTAACGTTCATCCTAGAAACTAAGTCTCGGATAAAATTTTTCTTATCTTAGAAATATTACTATTTTTCACGGAGAATTCGCGAATATATATGTATAGGGCGAATGTAAACATTGTAAATAGGGATACGTTACGCGAGTTCCTCGCAAAAAAATGAGTGAAAAGTTGATTAGTAAATAAAAAGTTGAGAAATCACTATTTTTTAAGTGGCAAGTTTATCGGTTGTAATTATCAAGAGGCACGGTAGTGTCTCGCGCTAAGTGTACGCACAGCGTCGCGACCGACGAACCTCTTATACGCGAGACGTCGTATTTGAGAATCTTTCGATTATCGGATCTCAAAAACGATAGAACCGATCAAATTTTAAGTAAGCTCAATGGATAGCTTGAGTTTAATTTATATAACGAAAGTTTTTTTATTTTCCTTCTACGTGACCTACGAGCGGAGATATCGTGATGTAAAGTCTGAACTGAGGAAAATTTGGTTTAAGAAACGTCATCATCATTGTCGCCCTGGCTAGAGGTGGGAATGTACTGTTCGCATTTTCAACGTAAGGCAGCGCCCGAATGTATCAGAATGTTGTCACATTAGGAACGACCGCACGTGCGTTTGCAGCATAGTTTGAGGCGTCGCCGTTAAGCGGCGTTTGCACTGATATTAATATACCAGTCGATCAAGTTCCAAAATATCTTGTAAAAATCCTGGAATTGGAGATTTGGTGTTATTGTTCGGATCCCAAGTTTTATTTGTTAAAATGCTTTATAAATTTCCATTTTGTTTTCTCTCTCGGATTTTAATCGCCGAAGAAGTAAGTATAAAATAAAATATAACAACTTGTTATAAAATATAACAAATACTACAAAATGTGTGAAATCACCACAAAATTACCTTTTTTAAAAAAAGGTACAAAAAAGCGCCAAGTATACGCGCCTAAACTACGTCTTCAAAAAAGAACTCTTGTACAAAATTATTTTTATTTGACAATACAAAATGTATGAAATAACAAAATTATTTTTGTATAAAAAAAGGACAAAAAATTTCTCTTTCCTACAAAATTAATGATATCACGAAAATGCGCCAACTATTAAATGGACATAGTTTGATATATATAAGATTGTCTTGATTTTAGCTTCAGATATTAATCATTTCATTGATTAGCATTTAGAGGAGCATTTGAAGATGAACTTAAGAAAAATATTTTATTCAAAATACTTGCCAAACCGAATAAATATCTTAATTGTCCAATCTTTTTTCTCTTAATGCGTTCATACGTGTGTAGATGTGTGAGTGTATGTGTCTTTCGCTTTTCCTCTCTCCTGCGTATGTGTGTTTGTATTATAAAATAGAGATTAAGTATATATGTAAAATGATTATAATCATAATAAATAAGCTAACTTGTAATATGTAATTTAGTTTATCAGAAATTATTGGTAACATAACAAAGCAATTAAGAAGCTATTTATTCGGTTTTGGCAGCGCCAAGTATTTTCCGGTCCAATTCCGTGGAAAAAAATCATCGGATATAGTTATAAAAGACGCGATTCAAAGTTGGCTAAAGTTAGGGAAAAATAGACACGCATATGGTTCAACAAAAAAGTAATGTACTCAAGTCATTCATATTTTCAAAATGTTTCATTGTTTTCTACTATATGTAAGTAAGACAAAAGAATAAAGGATATTTCATACAAATTATCATATTTTCTTTACAATATATATAAGTAAAAATGTCACACACATATATATATATAT
>JAJVSH010000085.1:984845-999945 GCA_021460005.1 Tetramorium alpestre | reverse complement strand
TAGTTAATGCATATATAGAATCAATGAATATATGATTTTTAATTTTACAGGATACAGGACCTTCGGGCAATACATTTTATGTCCTGATGGCGGTGACGGTGGGCATGGTGGTCACATAATATTCCAAGTAAGATTGTTATGATTAAAGTATTTCGCGCAAATATGACTGATACAAAATCGAGATAATGTCATAAATTTATATATGTAGTATAGTATATATCAACCAGTTTATATACAGACATAATTTTTACATGCAGGCAAGTTCGAATGTCAAGGACCTCAAATATGTAGATTCCGTGATTAAAGCTCACAATGGAGAAAAAGGCTACAGCAAGGATTGCTGGTAAAAGTACACTTTTAAGAGCGATATCCAGAGTCAGGCCAAAAGTAGCCGCATATTCTTTTACTACTTTAAAACTTCACATAGGCATGATACGTTACGATGATTATGAACAAATCTCAGGTAATTATATGTACAACATAACATAGAGATATCATAAACTTTTTTTTACGTCTATCTTTATCTACTTACTTCTTCTTTTAGTGGCCGACATGCCCAGTCTTATAGAAGATTCGCATGAGAATAGAAGGCTCGGCATATCTTTTCTTAAGCACATGGAACGTTGCGCCACCTTAATATTTATTTTAGATGTGTCAGATGATGAGCCGTAGAAAGTTTTGAAACAGCTTTAAAGCATGAAATTACTTAGTTTAATGAAAGATTGAACGACAGGCCTCACATATTATTGTCGCAAACAAAATTGATTTGTCAAATTCTGAGGTGAGTAGTAAAAATTAAACTTTCTTCCTTTTATTTATCTAGTTTAATTGTCGCCATAATATACTTACGTTTCATTTTTTTATGATAACGGTAACATGGTAATTTATATAATGAAAATCTTAAACTGCTTTTATAATAATGATTGTATAATTTATATTTCAAATTAATTTACAGTTACTCAAAGAACAACGTGTAGACTTGCCAATAATTTCTATCTCTGCCAAGATAGGAACGAATATTTCCACTTTATTGAAATTAGATTAGAATATTGTACGATAATCTTAGAGATAACACAAAAGAAGATACCGAACATTCGATGTAACTTTTATATAATAAATCCGGTAAAAATTGTAAAAAATGAGAGTCCTTTTCACAATAGTGTTAACAGTGTTTAGCTTTCGAGCAAAATGTAAAATTCTTTACTACACATTTTCCTGCGGCTGATTCAGGATTGTCGAAAATCATCTGTTTAAGTTCGTATATTGCTTTCTGTAATTTGGATCCAATACATGCTCGTACAAAGGCATCAACACGGTAAAAATGGAAATATCCGCAAGAGTGATTCTTTCGCCAATCAGGTATGTCCTTGTACGCAGTATATTATTATCCAGCCTTTTCACATTGCAAAGAAGATCTTCTTTAGAAATTTTTACGTTTGCTTTCATATCTTTCGTTACAGAAGCGCCAAGTGACGGAAGTACCCAACCGTTAACCGCCGGTGAAAAATGTGATTTTGCGCTTACTCATCCATTGCAAAACTTGACTGGATGCAAGCAAATCATCTTCACGCCGTAGCTGCGAATTTGACAAAAAGAACGCAATGGCATTGCTGTCGTGCAACGTAACATCTGCTGTTTCTAATATTATATTATGTCGATAGAACATGTCTTATTATCTTCAATTTGCTTAACAGTCAAACTTTTGCCGCTATACTGCGCGATTATTTGTGCCAAATAGCATTTAGTGCTCCCAATGTTCTCACAAAGCAGCAATTTTGATGAAGATCCCGTGTTAAGTAATCGAAAAATTTTTGAGGTCTTACAAATATTACTAGCAGTATTATTGTCTGAAAGCAGAAACACGTGCTAACAGTTAATTATGGTATATTCATATGCAGCTCAGTGTATAATTATCAGTCACNTGTATATATTTTAACATATTTCTTACTGTGATAAATACAATCTGTATAAATCAATGTAAATTCAATTTATAATAAAAATTAATTTAAAAATTGTACAATGTGATTGTATTTTTATTTTGCCATACTTTTATAAATATCAATTACAAATATTAATTATAAATATTAATGTATAATGTTTAACAAAAATAAACACTATCATAAAAGTTGTTATGTAATTTAGAAAATAAATATTAAAAGTATTCAATATTTTAGCTAGAAGTGTACCTAAATATTAAGATTAAAACAAATTTATCTTTTAAAATGTTTATCGTTTATTTGTCTTTAGACATCGTTACTGGAATGAAATAGCAAAATTTTTTTTTTAATTAATACATATTCTATAACATTAATTAATGTATAANTTAAATAGTATACATTAAAAATATAACAATAATTTAAATTAATACATGACATTAGCATATGTGACACATCAAATTTTTCAAAGCGTTGAAATAACTTTTTCTTTCTTACTCTACTACCGTGACACTTTTATTTTACTATCACGTAAACGTACTTCAGAACTATCAAATTATGCGCCCATCGAGAAACCAGCATTGCCAGTTCCAATAGAGTCCTATAGTCAGAGAAGCGACATTTACTCCCACCATGATTTTTTTCCGTCATCTTGTGTACCTTAGCAGCTGATCCGTGAGTGTGTGAGTGAGACCGACGAAGTCGTAGTGAAATATTGGTGGTATCGGGACTCTTATATTACCTGGAGCTGATTAATCAGATTAAACATAAGGAGAAAGAATCCTAGCGGGACCGGATCTTCGGTCTCGGTGAATAGGTTAGATGAGGCAGGAAAAAAGAAGCGAACGGAAATAAAAGGAGATATATCGGATTTTAATGCTGACCGTTCCGAGGAAAATGAGATAATTATGGGTAGGAAAGGGAGGAAGGAAAGGAGAAGGCTGAACGGAAAGGAAACTCACGAAGGAAAAAAGAAAGAAGAACAGAATTTTATAAAACCACATGGAGATAAAGAAGGAAAGAAGAACGATACTTCTCGAAGGGAAGAGGAAAGGGAGAACGTAGGGGAAGATAGGAATGTGCCTAAGAAAGCAATGGAGGATAACAAAAACAACCTTGAAAGAATGGAATCCGAAGGAGAGGAAGGAGAGAGTATGTCAACAATAAGCAAATCGAACCTTAGAGGATCAACAAGAAGCATGCGAAAGAGCCATTTGAAACGACATAAGATGGTGCGTACAAGTAAAGGCCTACAGTACGAAGAGGACATCCCTATACAAGAAAAGAAGCTTTTAGAACACAACGATAATAAATATTCGGCCAGACATGTTGGAACTAAGGTGCTAGAAGCCTCGTTGATCCCGTCAGCGAAGGTAGGAAGTTTTGAGGCCAATAAGGCTAAGATATTAAGATATGCTCTTGGTAAAGGGTAACAAAATTAGCGAGGTTAAGGATAGAGGCTTTGCAAAAATAGATTTAATATTCGAAAATTATATAGAAGCAAATAGGTGTTTAGATGATAAGATGAATGCGAATTGTGGAAAAGAGGTTAGGTTTGAAATCCCCAGCAGGGCTAAAACTTGTAAAGGAGTTATTATAGATTGGGATTTACAGGCTCCGTTGGATGAGCTTATCGAGAGTATGGATATAACGTTTAATATAGTCTCTATGGAGCGTCTGAAGAGGAGAGTATGATAAAGACACAAAGTCCGTGAGCGAGACTCTTTCTCATGCAATCTGCATGATATGGGAAGGGAACTGTGTTCCTACAGAAATCCGTATATATGGGGGGTTAACTAGATTGAGAGTAAGGCCTTTCGTGGATAACGTGTTGCAATGTTTCAGATGCTACAAATTCGGACACCTGATGAAGCACTGTCGAGCAAGACCAATGTGCATAGCATGCGGAGAGTGCTTTCACGGTCATTGTGACAGAGAGTATCGTTGCTTGAACTGTAACGGGAGACACAAATCTACAAGTAAAAGGTGCCCGATATACGAGTATAACGTAGAATTGAAAAGGATTATGGCCTCGAATAAAATAAATAAAAATGTAAGTATCAACGAGGCAAAGGAAACTTTGCTGCGGCGACAGAATAGGCTATCTAAAGACGGAGGGGGAGGTAGAATGTCGGAAAGAAACAATAGAATATTAGTAGGCCGTGTAGAGAACGGAGATGAATACGATAAAGAAAATAACTTCTCGGGCTTAAGTTATACACAAGAGATAGAATCTCAGAATAATATAGGGGGGAAAAAGACGTTCACAGACACCGTGATGCACAGGCAGCGGAAAATAGAAAGACACTATACACATAACGAGAAAGATAGATTTAGAGACCAGTTGTTAACAGAGGAGGAGAAGTCCCCTTTAAAAGGGGACTCTATATTTGAGGAGACGGAGATTTTTAACAAAAAAGTTGAAAGGAGAAAAGCTAGGGAAACGAGAAGAGAAAAACTGATTGAATCGATAGTAGATAGAGTTAAAGCGGATGTTAGGGAGTTAATCCTTCAAATAGCCCGCGAAGAAATTAAACAAACTATAAAATAAGCGATTAGGGAAATGATAGGCCAGAGGACAGGGGAAAGAAAGAGTGGTATAAGTGAAGAGTTGATATACTTAATGTCCGGAAATAAGGATGTCAGAGAGGGGGGGGGGGTCAGTAACAGAAAACAAAAATGACAATTAAAGGAATATTATGGAATATAAGAGGATGGATTTCGAAAGAGGCAGAATTTCGTGGGAGGGCACATGAGTATGATATTTGCTTTTTAACGGAAACTAAGTGTAAGCGTGGAGATAGGATAAAGGTAAACAGCTTTGATACATATACTACAAATAATTATAGACAAGGGGAAGGAGGTGCAGGAGGGGTCGCGATCTTAGTTAAACAAAATATAGGGAGGCAGGTCTTAAACTTTGATCAGTGTTGCAACAACTTCGATGTGAACGGAATAAGGGTTCAGAGTAACGAATATGCCATAAATTTTATATACGTTTACAGAAAGCCTGGAAGGGATTGTCCGCAGGGTATGTGAAAGAATATCTTTAAAAAAGTAAAATGTCGGAGGGAGTTGTGCTAGTAGGAGATTTTAATGCGCATCATATCATGTGGAATTGCGATAGTATAGATAAAGTGGGGGAAAGACTATTAGGGGAGATGGAAGATAGTTTATAGTAAATTATGACATGTTTATAGTAAATTATGATACTAAGTCGCGACTAGGAGAAACGGGACAGAGAAACTCCAATCTTGATCTAATATTTTCAAATGATATAGCCTTTGATAAAATTATTTATAAACAGGAAAATGACTGCTGGGGATCTGACCATTTCCCCATTTTCCTCATGTGGGAAATTAAGCTGAAAATATACTCTAAACGATCGAATAGAATAAGTACTAAAAGAACAGATTGGAGCAGTTACGTTGGCCGTTTAATAGATAGAGAGGATTTTCTGGAGAGCCCGTCCTTTAATGATTTAACTGAAGACGATAAATATTATAAAATTATCGAGATAATGAAAGAAGCGGTTATCTTGTCATCTGGAAAGAAAGTAGATAATCAATTTAAGGATGGGAAAAAATTTAGGAGAAAGAACGAAGGAAATAGATATACTCGGAAGAGAAAGAATCCCGTGGAGTGGTGGGACCTGGAATTGCGAGGCAGTAATTAAGGATAGGATTGAAGCTCGTAAACTCCACGAAAAGTATAAACAGGATTTGAGTTTTAAAATAAAATATAAGAAAAGCATTGCGGTTGCTAGGAAGACGATTAATAAAAAGAAAAGAGATAGTTTTAAAACCTTTGCGTCGAGTTTAAATAGATTTTCTAATTTAAAATACGTATGGACAAAGTTTAGCGTCTTTAAAAATAGAAATAACAAAAGAAGTTGGAGAAAAAACGACGAACAAGAATATGAAATGGCAGCAATACAAGAAATGCATAAAGTAGCTCCGGACTGGGTGGAAGAAAAACCACTCAACTTTATAGAATATATGGAGGGGGAGGAAGATTATATTAAAAATAACCGCTTTAATTTGAATGATCCGTTTACGTTAACAGAGCTAGATAGAGCAATTAGTATGTGTAAAGATAGATCGAGCTCGGGCTCGGATAAAATAGAATATATTATGATTAGGAAACTAACAAATAATTTTAAATTGAAACTGTTTGATAGATATAATTATGCCTTTGCAAGCGGTATGCTGTTCAAAGATTGGAAAGCGTTCCAAACTATTTTTATAGAAAAAAAGGAGGAAAAAGACTTAGACCGATTACAATGTCTTCATGTGTGGGCAAAGTACTGGAAAGAATGGTTAACGAACGATTAATCTGGTTAGCAGAAAAGGAGGAATGGTTTGATAGGAATCAGAATGGATTTAGGAGAGGAAGATCTTGCACTGATAACTTGGTTAGGTTAGTGACGGAAATAGAGATCGCGAGAGAGATGAATGATAATTTAATAACGGTGTTTCTAGATATAAAGTCAGCGTATGATAACGTTACGTCTGATATACTGTGTGATACGTTATTAAGGAAAGGCTGTCCGAGTAGAATTATTAGATTTATATATATGTGGATGAGAAATAGGAGTACGAAGTTTATCTTAGGAGAAGGGAAAGAAGCAATAAAGATAGTAAATAAAGGACTTCCTCAGGGCGGTGTCCTGAGTCCAACTCTATATAGTTTATATACCTCCGATCTAAATAAGGTAATTAGAAAAAGTATAAATACGATCCAATACGCGGATGATTTAGCTTTGTTTACTACGTGTAAGTCGGTTAGCGAAGGGAAAAATAACATAGAAATAGCGCTAATTAATCTAGAAAAAAAACTAAATACATTGGGATTAGAAATTGAACCGTCCAAAACTAATGTAGTTATCTTTAATAATCGATCAGATAGAGAGAATAGTTTTGTGTTTAATATTAAAGGGGAACAGATTAAAAATGTCGCCGCAGCAAGGTTCCTGGGTATAATCTTTGATTCTTGTTGAATTTCACAAGACAAATAACAGAAGTAACTAATAAAACCGAGAAAGCACTCAATGTAATGCGCTTCCTATGTAAAGTGTCCTGGGGGATGGAGATAAATACGGCACTAATGATCTATATAAGAGCTATATAAGAGCCATATTAGATTATGGCCTCTTTGTGTATTATCCCCGAGAGACCAGAGGAAGAGAAAGATTAGAAAAGATTCAAAACCGTGGATCTAAGGATAGCTTTGGGTTACCGCAATAGCACGCCGATCAACGTAATGACGGCTGAAGCCAAGATTTGTAGAATAGAGGAGAGAGCGGGGTTATTCGCAAGAAATTTTTGGTTGAAAGTCCTATGCTATCGCGATAATATATTAGAATCTCAAATGAACAGATTATCGATTTTGTGCCTTAGAAAGGTCAATATGAGAAATAGAAACTATTATTTAATGATGGTAGATTCATGGTTGAGGCTTAAAAAATATAACAGTAAAATGGAAAGAGTCATAACCCCGGCGTATATAATTTACCTTATTGGGAGGGCTCGTGTAGTATTGATACAGATCTTGATATAGGGAAAGATAGACAAAATAACAAGGAACTAAAGGATGAAGAGTTTATCAGACGGTTTAAGGAGAAATTCAAATTACGAGATAATTTTAGAGTAATTTTTACCGATGCCTCAAAGATAGATAATAACGAAAGCGTAGGAGTAGGTATAGTCATTCAGGAAGAAGAGATAGCTTATAGCATAAGCATGGATCCGAGATGCTCTTCATTTACAGCAGAACTAATGGCAGTGGAAAAGGCTCTTGGTTTAATATTAGATTGTCAATGGGAACAAGATATTCTAATTTTAACAGATTGCCAAGCTGTGATAAAGGAAGTACGAAATACGAAACTTGAGGCGAGAAAAAGCGAACTAACGTGTAATATTAGAAATAGAATAGCGAGATATAAAAGTCTGAGGAGGGATGGGGAGGGGAGAGAGCCTAAGGTAATTGTGGGATGGGTACCGGGACATATAGGAGTTAGAGGTAACGAAGACGCTGACGGGGTCGCGAAGGAGGCAACGAGAGAACCCATGGATGAAAGAATTATGATACTGTATAAAGACTGGAGAACCATTATGAAAGAGGAGATGTTATCAAAGACTAGAATTAGAATAGAAAACAAAGGAAAAATAAAAGGAGTCAAATTCTTTAATCAATACTACGAAAAGGATAAAAAGAAACCATGGTTTGACAAGAGAAATCTGGAGAGGGGCTTTGTCAGTATGGTTAATAGACTCAGAGCTAATCATTTTAATTTAAACGAATCTTTATACCGAAAGGAGTATATAGGGAGTCCAAGATGCGAGTGTGGCGCTGAATGTCAGAGCGTGGATCACGTGGACTTTAGCTGCGTTCAGTTCGATGAAGCTAGGGAGAAAATGTATAGAGTCCTTACCATAGATGTACTGTATCCGTATAATGTTGAAGATTGGGGGTATATTCCGAATGATACCAGTTTGGCTTTTGTTTCTCAATGTTCTTCTCAATCTTTTTGTTTCTTAAACAATCTTATTGTTATGATTCTGGATTTTTAAATGAAACATTTCATCAGACATTTTATTAATTTTACTGTCGATTTGGTTAAACTTTAAACTTATTTTGGATTTAACATGCTTTGGTCTGCAGATATAAGGCATACTATTTTGTTGAACTATTTACAGGTTATGACGGGTTCGGAATACTTCTCGGTTTAGTTAAGTGGCTGCCAACATAAAAAAACAAAACTAAGCCAAACAGGTATCGTTCGGAATATACCCTGGCTGAGTGGAGTTAAGCTGGTACCGCTCAAAGTGCTTTACAATTTCTTCAAAGACATAAGAAAAATTATTTAATAATCGCTCTAAAGGATTACAGAGAGAGAAGATCGTAGTGTCCGATAGCCAATATTGGCCTGTGGCCGGGCTAGTGGCACGTTAAATCCCCCCCCCCCCCAAAAAAAGTGTGTGAGTGAGTGTCCATGAGCTTGTAACAGCTGGTGACGGTAAGATGACGAAGAACGTTTACACTCGCAGGATCAAAATTTCAAAACACAAAATATTGAAATTCAACTGAAACAAAACATCACGCGCTAACGATGCAGAGTGAAGGCGAAATGCACGCTGCTTCCGCCGACGATTCGATGGCTTAAATGAGTTACCGTCGAGACGAATCACCCGGTAATAATCGCGTGAATATTGATATATTTATCAGTGATATCACGGGAACGATTACCGGCATCGCGACATCGAGAGAAGATGTTATTACAATTTAATGAGATTTTTCACACATAGCGACTGTTATGAAGGGAGAAAATGACGAGGGAGAAAGATCAATCGATGGAATGACGGTATGGGCTGAAACATCTGTGTACCATTTACCAACAGGATATATAGGATGTCCCAGAAAAATGTCCACTGTGAGAACATCCTGCTGAAATTACGTTCGTTGTAATTTTTAAGAGAAAAAAAAAGATAACTGTTTTCTCGGAAGTTTGGTGGAATAACAAGCGGATTTGGAGCACACATTCACATAACAATCATATAGGTTAAAGTTAACTGACATTTAAAAAAATGAACTCAAAATAATATAATAATATTACATATTATGTAAAACAAGATTTTGCCTCATAATTTCTAATTGCAGTCTTTTTATATAGCACTAAGCAGTACGGAAAATGCTGTTTTTTGTGAATGGAGCACGACATTGATACACAAAATGGCGGCTAAACCACGTGACTCAGTTGACCAATCAAAAGGAGTTCGCTAATGTCGCTTCTCTGACTATAGGACTCTAGGTTCCAACAGTCATGATACACGAATACTCAGAAGTCGCACTCGTTTCGGATGTGTTCCAAAACCCGTCAAGTTTACGATGTCCAGGCAATAGGTTTGTTCGTTTTCGCTGCACTAGAACTGCACTAGAATTGAACTGAACTGAACTGAACTGAACTGAACCGAACTGAATTGAACTAGGACAGTCCTGTTCACAGCAGTGTAAAAGTTCAATAGGTTTGTTCGTTTTCGAAGAACTTTCTGAACTAGTGTACCCTAGTGCAAAGAGTGTACATTAAAGTGTTCTTTTTGTTACTCTTACGTCATTGATGACGTCAGACACGCTGTTCGTTTTCGAAGTGTAATAACATGTAGTGCAACAGTTCACTGTACTGCTTGCACTGACTCTTGAGGTAGTGCAAGCTGTTAGTGCAAGTACTGAATGGAAAACGCGGCCGAATGCACACCCAGTGAGAATCCATACAGCACAGAAACATTACAGCAATATTACAATGTAATAAATCTGCAATAATGCAATGCTACTGCAACCATTAAATAATATTGCATATAAAAATATTTTTGTTTTGCAACATTGTTTGTTTTAGATACATAAATTTAATATCAGAAACATAGAGACAAAAAATAACAAAAAGATAAATTTAAACAAATGTGTGCAGTAATTTTTATTAAAAAGTATATAGCATAAAATTATATATATATATATATACTATTGTATATTTTAGACACAGNAAGTACTGAATGGAAAACGCGGCCGAATGCACACCCAGTGAGAATCCATACAGCACAGAAACATTACAGCAATATTACAATGTAATAAATCTGCAATAATGCAATGCTACTGCAACCATTAAATAATATTGCATATAAAAATATTTTTGTTTTGCAACATTGTTTGTTTTAGATACATAAATTTAATATCAGAAACATAGAGACAAAAAATAACAAAAAGATAAATTTAAACAAATGTGTGCAGTAATTTTTATTAAAAAGTATATAGCATAAAATTATATATATATATATATACTATTGTATATTTTAGACACAGTATTGGATATGCATTATTTAAAAATACAATAGTGTTATATACTTATGTATAATTTTACAATATATATTTAACACATGAAATCATTACAAACTTTTGTTTATATCGACCTTTTTCTCTTTTTATGTCTCCTAAAACAATTATGTTATCCTAAAACAAAAAATACCTTATGCACATATGTATATAGAGAATAAAATGGATAAATTGATTATAGCGCAAAATGTTAAAGGTCAATATTGTTACAAAAAAAAAAATAATAGTATTTATATTAAATTTATGGAATTTTTGTTTTAATATTATGAAAAAAAAACTTTAATTTCTTCATATAAAACATAATTTTAAAAATTCATCATTTTTCTTGTAATATATTTTAAGTATTCAACAATTTGGCGATTATGTGCATTTAGTTTGTATTTTAGCTTTAAAATCACATCTTATTCATGTGCGTATGTGTGCGTTTTCAAAAATCCCAACATGATAATTTAAGAATGTTGTCTCGACATAGCATAAAGCGAGCGGCTTGTCAAATAAAATTACTAATTTTCTATAGCAAATAAATTATTTTTTTTATTATTAAAAAAAACCTTGTTTTTTTTACTTATTCAACATTTCCTAAGATTAGAACTCTTGTAAATAGAAGATATTTTGAGAACAGTGGAAATAGGAAATTTTGATCACTTTCATTTTGTTTCAATTTTCTCATTTCCATTAAGAATAATAATTTTTTTAATAAATTCTTTTTTTTCTTTTGGTATTTTTTCTCTTGGTACTTATTTTATTTTAGAAAAAGGATAATTAAGCCACTAATGCCAAGATGGCATCATTTGCTGTTGATTTAATAAGTAAAACCTACTTAAACCGCAGTTTTATATTTCTTTCTATTATTTCAACATCAGCAATATTTAAAATTTTCCATTTTCAGAGACGAAAGCATTTTAATAATTCTCATTAATTCAGACTAAAGCATTCCATAGTATATATCTTTCTCTCTCTGTAAACTTTGTAATCCAAGGTAATTCTTTTTTTTCCTTCCTTATTTATAAAATAAAGTTTAAGGGGATGCTGGATATCGATATTACAGGTTCAATAAGAAATCTCCGAATTGGCTTTACAGATGTGAAAATCCTTTTACAGAGTTGAAGTAGGGACAATAATAAACTGCGCTGCACAAAATTAAAGACGAGGAATAATAAATAAATNAAACACTGATACTTAATATTGTATATAATTGCACTTTTTGCACTTAGAGCTATCACTTCATAGAAACATTCGCTCATATATAAGTTATATACGTTATACGTATAAATCAAAGATATGCAGACATTTGTATTAAAATAAAGAACAACATTAAATCATTGAAACTAAGATCAAAAGCCTAATAAAGGAGATCTTTTGTGCAACTGGTTTTATTCAGGTACACGCGTAGTGTAGATAGTAGTAGACAGAATGGTAAACAGAGCAAAATTGTGTAAGACTATAGTTCCGGGATCTTCTCGAAGATGGCATTGGCGTGTCGGTGTTGTGGCGATATCATAGTACCTGATTGGGTAATAGAAATCCCCTAGGCCGAGTTTTCTTTCTATATATTGTAATGTTCAAAGTTCTTCCCTTCTAGAGTTTCGTTGTGACTTGATGGTACAGAATTGAGTCGCAAGCGAGCCTTCATAGAGTGCGGACCTTTCCGAGTGCGTCTCTACGTGTGGTTTTAGTGACGATCATCTAACGTGTGCGTGCTTGTTACGACGGTGGATATTTCGCGCCATTGTTTACTCTGTGGATCAGAACATTCAAACTGTGCAACAGACACATAAATACTGCTTATAAACTATTTTACGTTGTGNATGAATGATTATTTGGATAACTCCTTCCGTTATAAAGGTATTAATTATTATCTGCGATTTTATGATAAAGTAGAATACCCTTGGTTCTTTAAACTCAGTCTTAACCGCGAGGAAATCGTCATTGTAAACAGAATCCGTAGTGACCATTACAATCTAAATCAAAGTTTGCATCGCAAAGGATATATCACTTCTAGCGCCTGTCCCTGCGGCGATCCTTATCAGGACATCAATCATATAATTTTTCACTGCGATCTTACCAGAACTTATGCCTCTCCTCTTATTAAATATCTAAAACACAGATACCCCATGCTACCCATCGANATNTTCCCCATTCTACTAAATCCCTCTCCCAAATTATGCCGTCTTCTTGTAGCGTTTTTCAAATCGATAAAAACTCCTATTTAATCTCCTTCTATTCCTCTATTTATCTTTATTCTTNTATCTATATTCCCCTCCCCCCACATAATCAAACAATCATCTACGTGTGCATACTTAAATTCACCGGGCTAGATCACATCCTTCGCCCTCTACGAGAATCTCACATATCACTCCGACTCAACGAATGATACTTGGATCTACAGTAATTTTGGAGTTTCCACTCTTATACATTAGAAGTCTTGGCCGTATCGAACCCGATGATGGGGATCGAGAGCCATTAACCAAAGAAGAAGAAGAAGAAGATGGTACAGAATTATTTTGTGTTACGCTAATAAACTGAATATTAATATATTTTCGTGGTAGTCTTTCCCTCAAGCACTTAATCATAAGTATGCGCCCGCTACAACTGATGACCCCTGATTTTTTTTCACGCCATATACCAGGCTATTCGCGTAACGTAGCATATTCTCGACATCCGTTAGTAAACGACAAGGCCGCTCAATGTCGATTCCCGAGCGAAACGAAGATGCGCTTGCTGGCGATACACAATCTACGGCTCCAGGATCCTTTTACACCCCACAAGGCGGCGGAAACAGGATTAACATCCTCCCAAGCGAATTTCGTAAGGTGCGCCTCCCAAGCTTCTGGCAGAAAAACTCGCGCCTGTGGTTCGTTCAGCTCGAGAGCGAATTTGTGTTCTATCATACTTCGTCGGATAATACCAAATTTAGCGCTATCGTACGGCACCTCGACGAGCAGACGATGCTCGCTGTAGCAGACGTCATTAAAAATCCGCCGAATACAGATAAGTACAAAGCTCTGAAAAACACTCTTATTGCGCGATTCACAGACTCTGAGGAGAAACGATTGCGATTTCTCATCGCAGGTGTCGATTTGGACAAACGTGAGAGGCAAGGGGACTCACGATAATAAAGCGCCCCGAAGGAAACAGAAGTTACTACGTCTACGTCGTTGTTTCCGGGTAACGCTAAAATTAAAGTAAACGCAAAAAGTAAATTTTGAAATAATTGGGTTTTTTTTTTCGAAAAAAATCTGTTTTCGAGAACCAAATTTTCAAGTTTGAAAGACCCATATCTTCAAAAGTGTTGGGAGTATTGGAGTGGAAGAGGTAGATTTGAACAGATGGATCGATTCTCTTTCCAACAAAAAAAAAACCTAACATAATCCATCAAGCCAAACCTGAGAAAAGTGAGCTTTATTAGGACTCTACCATGATCGATTTTCGAAAAATTTCAAATGACTGTATCTCGAAAACGGTTGAGTTCCGGGAATGGCTGTACAACAATTTTTTGCTAGAAATTTTCCGCTCTTTTCGAATCCGGTATCAAAAATAGGGGTTGCCATTTAAAAAAGTGACCTTGACCTTCACATGACCTTGAAAATCGACTTGAAGGTCAAAATCATTAGCACAGATAAATGACTCCCTGTCCTCGACAATTATTGTCTTAACCATTTTTTTTTTGTAGCTGGCGTATATTAGCAGATATTTGGATTAAAATGACTCACCGTCGATTAAAATGACTCACCGTGTATATAAAACTGCATGATTATATTATTATATATAAAAATCAGAAGCGTCTATTTTGATGGTACTGAGTGTATAAAATTAATATATGTAAAACTGCATGATTATATATAACATTATACAGTGCCTAAAAGGGTCAGTTCGGGGGCCACCTAAATAATTTCTGAATGGTTTGAAATATAGGATTAAAATTTATAGGGATACAATGGGATCACAAAGTCTATTATTTAATCACAAAAACATCCACCACCACACCCCCGGGGGACGGGAGAGGGGGGAGCCAAAAAATCTTAAATGGCATGTGGGGTTGAGTGAGGACTCGTTTGAAAGGGCTTTCCGAGACGAAAACAACGCGATGTCGCCGAGGTCTCTACGATTTTTTTTCAAAGAGTTATGATCATTTGAACATTTCTATGGAGATTCTGTGATAGCGAGGGCCCACGGCGACCACAGAGGAAAGATAAAGCTTCACGTGGGCACACGCATTTCTGCGTGTGTGTGTCTGTGTGTGTGTGTGCGTGCGTGCGTGCGTGCGTGCGTGCGTGCGTGCG
>JAJVSH010000085.1:963479-984190 GCA_021460005.1 Tetramorium alpestre | reverse complement strand
GTGCGTGCGTGCGCGCGTGCGCGCGCGTGTATGCGTGTGTGTGTGTGTGTGTGTGCAAAGGGTAAGTGTGCCCCTCGAAAGAGTTGATAGTTTTATTAGCATGCATCTTGCCGACGCGCAAGCTTCGTCTACCGACGCTGCCCGTCGCAACTTGATACGGCGCGCGGAAAACTCTCTCGAAGACAAGAGCGCGCCCGTTTTCGAGGGGAAAGCGATTGATATGGATATCGATTCGGATAATTCTTCGAGAAAGGGCAAACGTGCTTTTGTCTCAACCTCTGACATTGCGGACGAATCATCTAGAATGTCGAAACAGGCTAGGAAAGCCGCGCGCGCGAGCAACAACAATAACGGCAGCGCGAGCTCAGGTTTCAATAAGACCGCCGATGGTAGTATCGGATCGCTAGCCAGAGCCAAATACGTAAGAAATGACTCCCCCCCCCCCGTTTATTGTGCACATTCACTCCCACATTCAAGGGGACTCTACTAACAATTCTGCCTTACATCCCTTGACGATCAGTAGGATCATTACTCGCATTGTTTTCAACGAAGTCGTTGAAATCAAGAAAATAGGCAGGGGAAAAGTATCGGTTCAGCTCGCAAATTTCAGCGCGGCTAATTGCCTCGTGGATGATCGTTCATTGGAATTACACAAATTAAAAGCTTTTATTCCGGCTTATAAAACTATTAGCACAGGAATAATAAGAGGCGTCCCGCAGGACATAGAGATGGAAAATGCTATTCCTTTCTTCGAGTCCCCTGTCAAAATCATCCAAAATGTTCGCCGCCTTAACCGTAGATCTCGCGCTGAAGGCGCTCAACTTCAATACGTTCCCTCGCGCACCATATACGTTAAATTTGCCGCACAATCTATGCCGCATTATATCTCTCTCTTTAAAGTCAGACACGAAGTTTTCCCCTACATTCCAAGTGTTAAAGTCTGTTTCTCATGCTTCAAAGTCGGGCACGTGAGCAAGGTTTGCAGGGGTAAACCCCGGTGTATTTATTGCGGAAAAGACAAACATTCAGAAGAAACACAATGCGAAGAGTACTCAAGAATACCCCTCCCCGCTGTATTAATTGTAGCGGCGGACATCTCTCTACTCACTCTTCTTGCCCTATTATCGCGGAAAATAAAAAAGTTCAAGCTCTCGCTGCCGCTGAGGGTATTCCTACCGCTGAAGCCAGAAAGAAATTGAGGGTCTCCGGTCGCGTTGTACCACGTAGCAATCCAGTTCTTGATTTTCAAAATTTTCCTTTGATATCTTCTTCTCCTCGTGATGGGAATCGCTTCTCTTCTAGCAATTCTAGCCTGTTTACTCAATCCTCCATTCCACTTTCTAATAGATTTGCCTCTCTAACAGAAGATCTTCCTTCGATAAATTCTTTTTCCTCCAATGCGAGATCTTATGCTGAATCTTTAAATAGGAGCTCCTCTGCAACTTCATCATCCCGTGCTAATTATTCTTACCCCTCTAGACAAATCCCCATAGAGCATAATTACGCTAGCAATAATCAAAGGATCTCAGGATTTTCTGATCTTCATAAAGAGGCTCTCATTTCGCCGAATGGCAGATTTCCTCCCGCCGAAAGCTCCCACCCTCTTTACAGTGAGAACTCTGGACCGGATAATCATGAAACCATCCTGCGTGGCCCATCTTCTAGCTCTGGTAACCTTAATTTGAGCAGACATTCCCAGCTGCAAACCAACTTTCCCTCCCTTTATAATGCAGAATTTGATACTTTCTTCTTTAAATTTTTTCGCCAAGCCTTTTACAATTGGGCTAACTGTAATAATATTAAGTGTTTCGGTGAGGAGAGGGGTCCCCCTCCTCCTCCCCCTCCTCCTTATTCTTATCCTTCTTCCTCTCCTCCGTCTCCCCATAATTCTTCTTCCTTCTNTTCGGATAATAATTACACGAAGCACTTGCATTACGAAAAAGATAATAACAGAGAGGCCGGCCTTTCTGGCTCTTAAGCCTCTCCCTCGTTTCATTTACATTGTAACATTCACCCCTTTTAAAGAATATAACTCGCGTTTGACTAATTTTAAAATCCTACAGTGGAATTGCCGCGGCATTAATAATAAACTTCCGGAACTTCAACATTTCTCTTTACAATATGATTGCATTTGCATTCAAGAATCCCTTATTACTGCTTCCCAAAAGATTAAATTTTACGGTTTCAATCTAATTAAGCCCCCTGACTTTCTGGAAGGACAGAGGGGTGTATGCATTTTCTGTCGTGATAATATTAAATACTCTCTCATTGATACATCGTACATTGATACATAACGCATCCTTTGATTGAAATTATTGCTATCCAAATCCCTATTTTCCTAAACACGAAACTTGAAACTTTAATAGTTACATTGGGTTACATTGGATTATAAACGTTTATAGACACCCAGGTCAAAATACCTCCTTTGATATCCTTGATGAAATCTTCTCCTTAAAAAACAACTTTGACCATGCCCTGTTTGTGGGGGACTTTCACTCTCTATGGAGTGCCATCAGCAATGGCCCTGCTGGAAACAGGATAGCGGATCTGATAGAAGACCATGATCTGGTCATCTTAAATGACGATTCTCCAACCTTTTTTAATCCTGCGCGTTTCTCTCAATCCGTCATTGATTTAGCTATAGCTACTCCTACATTGGCTCTCTGCAGTCAGTTTAAAATTGGCAAGGATCTCGGAGGCAGTGACCATTTCTCTATTTCCACAGATATAGGTATTTATCTCCAAACCATCAGTAGATTCCACTTTAAATTTAAATTTAGCAAAAAACAAATTAAACTGCTCTCTTTTTATCTTAAAAAATTTTTCGAAGATTCTGTCCAAGATGATTCGCAGAATCCTGTTCTTGAGTATAATCTCTTTATCCAAAATATTTATAGCTGCATCGCCCTTTCGACAGACCGCACGGTTCAATCGGTTGCAAATTTAGGTTCCAAGTCTTCAGTCAGAAAAAAGGCTCCCGCTCTTTGATGGAATAACAATTGTTCCGAGACTATCAAGAATCGCAAAAACGCTTTGCGTGCGTATAAGACTCTTCCCAACATGGACAACCTCGCGGCTTACAAATCAGCTGTGTCTCAGTGTAGGCAGATTCTCCGTAAAGAAGAGAAACTAGGATGGAGGCATCTCTGCTCCTCCTTTGATTATAAAACTCCTACGGCGAAGGTTTGGCATCTTATGAGATCTTTAAAAAAAAAAAGAAAACCTTTCCAATTATGGTCAGACTAATTCTAAAGAATACAATTCCCTTTGTCTTAAAGTTATTGAAAACCTCTGCCCTCCCTTTTGTCCATCTTTTAAGTCTACAAATATGAATCCTGGGTACAGGATTGTCTTAGAGACAACATCCAAATTTGGATGGACCGGCCCTTTCAACTTAGTCAACTCCAAACGGCTGTTCGATCTTCCAATCCAGAATCCTCCCCTGGATTGGATAAAATCGGATATGATATCATCCGGCTGCTCCCAGAAGCGGCCATAGTACAGCGGCTCAGCATTTTCAACCGATTATTTAGAGAAGGTCTCTTTCCTGACGTGTGGTTTGAATCCCTTGTCATTTTCATCCCTAAAGCAGGTGGTAAAGGCGTTCGCCCCATTTCTTTAATGTCTTGTTTTTTTAAACTTATGGAAAAGTGTATCTATAGTAGACTGAGATGGTATATCGAATTCACCGCCATCGTTCCTCCTTTTCAATTCGGTTTTCGTAACTTTCGCTCGTGCCAGGACAACTTAACGATCCTTACTAGTCAAGTTAGAAGCGGTCTCCTTAATAATCGCACCACCACCTGCGTTTTTCTGGACATCGCCGGTGCATTTGACAATGGGCACGTTCAGCAGACAAAGCTGCTCAGTGAGCGCTTTGTGATTCTTTAATACGATTGGTTTTTACTTTTGGTTCTTCATTGGATCTAAGTGTAGAAACCAATCGTATCAAAGAATCACAAAGCGTTCACTAAGCAGCGTTTTCTGCTGAATGTGCCCAATGTTAATCCGCAGATTCTTTCTAATATACTTACCGAATTAAGAATTCCTACCAATACTCGAACGTTTATAGAAAATCTAACATATAAGCGCAAGCTTCATTTTATTAGCGAGGGCCGTCTAATCGAGTCTCTCTTCGCTTATAAGGGCACCCTACAGGGTTCAATTCTAAGCCCCATTATTATCTTATTCAATATCTATTTAAGCGATATTGGCTCATATGTTGGAGAGGAGGTATTAATCTTGCAATATGCAGACGACATTGTTCTCTACCACACGCACAAAAATCCATCTGTATCATTTGGCTTTTTAAACGCTGCTCTGGAATCTATTTCGCTGTATCTCAGAGACAGAGGCCTTGATGTATCCCCAACCAAGACCCAAGCCATAGTTTTCAACAGAAAAAGAACTCGAACTCTCTGTCTACCCAATTTTCCTTTAGTAGTCGATAATATTCCCATTAAAATGGTTAAGGAGGCTAGATTTTTGGGCGTTATTTTGGATGACCAGCTAAACAGTGGACCGCAGCCCAATCATCTTATTCGTAAAGGTCGAGTCATTAACCGCATCATTTCATCCTTGGCGGGCGTCTGGTGGGACTCCCATCCCCACTTGCTCCCTCAACCTACAAAGCTCTCTTTCGAGGAGCTATAGAATATGGTTGTCATATTTTTTCCTTTACAGGAAAAGGGCATTCATTTTAACGCTTCAAAGACTGCAGTTTGCCCTTATTAGAAAGTCGTTAGGGTACCACAGATCTACTCATAAATAATACACATAAATAATCTACACATAAATAAATATTATGTTATATGAGGCTAAAGAAGTCCCTCTTAACATCCGCTTTGATTACCTGACCTCCAAATACGTATTCAAACAATTCTCGTTCCGTAATAGTCTTGTTGTCGAGAGTCTGAACTCCCTCAGAGAGAGTTGCAGGACTAGGGAGAGGAAAGCCAGAGCAATTAGGGATAGTCCAGTCTTCAAGTCTTTCATCTGCCAAGCTCATATGACCAAGTCCATCCACTCGTCCACCTTCGTACCTATCTATAACTTTCCTCACTCAGTCATGTCATCCTATTTCGAATATCACTTTTTGAATTTTTCCATTCCAGAAGGAGCCCTCTATGCCTGGATTAATCACAGGTTTACACTGCAGGCCGCCCCTTTTATTAACAACACTACCACTTTCTATACCGATGGATCTAAGTCCGAAGACCCGACGATCGTAGGTTCTAGTGTTTATTCTCCTGAATTACTATTTACAATCAAAGATAATCTTCCTCCTGACACTTCAGTTTTTTCGGCCGGAGCCTTGGGCCATTTATCGAGCACTCTTATGGATCTTGCGTCCGTTGGATCTCTCCCGCTTCTATCTTCTCCGATTCGCGCAGCGTACTAGAGGCTGTCACTACTTCCAATGGACTTCACAAAAACTACCTTGTTGCGTATATAAGGGTCAAACTTGCGATGACCCATAGTCAAGGTCTGCAGGTTAATCTAATATCGATTCCTTCACATGTTGGAATTACCGGAAACGAACTTGCTGACTCAGCTGCTAAGGAGACAGCTATGTCCGGCTCGAAACCAAATTTTGATATCCCTTATCCGGATTTATTCTCCGAGTCTAGGTGTCAGTTCTTTAGTCGCTTCAAAGGTTACATTGATGAGGCGTCGAGAAATAAAGGAGTCCAGGAGACTATTTCGAATTCTATAAAACTAAAGATCGCAAACCGTGGTACTACAAACTAAAATTAAATAGGAAAATGATAGTCCTTGTCAATTGCATCCGGAGCAACCATTATAATCTAAATTTTAGTCTCTTTAGAATGAATATGTCTGTTACGGCGGCTTGTCCTTGCGGCAATGCTCGGCAAGATGTTAATCATGTAATTTTCAGATGCGAACTTTTTGCCGATAAAGCGGCCACTTTAATTTCATATATTGTTGAAAATTACAATCAATGTCCTTTCAATATATTCCTTTATCTAAGGAAACCTACTCCAAACTCTGCAGACTCCTCACCCCCTTCTTCCTTTCGTGTGATCGCCTCATTTAAATCATCCGCCTGTCTGCCTTTTCCACCAAGGGGCGCACCTGGCATTGGCATGCGCCCTTACCATATTATTCGCCTCTCGGATGTTCGTCCGTCTGGCGTTCATGGCCGTATCGAATCTTTGGATTCAGGTGCCATATCAACAAGAAGAAGAAGAAGACTGTTGGAACCGGCAATGCTGGTTTCTCAATGAGCGCCTAATTTGGGACTCGCGTCGACCGCCAAGCAGTGCAGACCTGCCTTGAATGTCGTGTGTTTTTGTAGCGTAGCGTAGCCTAGTTATAATTGTGATTTTTTTTGTCGCCTTCGGCGACCGTTATTGTAGTTGCGCGAGTCTTTACGTATACAGAACTCGATCTGTGGTCTTATAATATGCAGGAGGCAATAGCCTCCTGCGGGAAGGGTTCGGGAGTGGACCCAGGGCCTTCCCCTTCCTCTCTCCCTTCCCCTAACTTTGAGCCACTCTCTCCTTCCGCATCGGATAGTCCTTACCTCTCTCCTTTGATTTCTACCGCTAGCAATAAAATTTCTTCGTCTATAAAAAATCCTAGGATTAGCTCGGTTTCAAAATTCGCAAAAAAGACGCCCATAAACCTCAGAGGTCATATAAAGATGGTTAATCCTAAATCTAACAAAAATAAGGCGTTAACACGACTGGGAAGTGCTGAATCTCAATCCCGCGAAGAAGCCATGGACCTCGATCTTGCTGACAAGGAGAATCTCTCTCTCCGAATACCCCCCGTTTTCCTGCAAAAGGAGATCTCGTGCTTTCGCAAAAATTTGTTGCGATGGAAAATTCCGTTCAGTCTCGAGGACTAAAGGACAAGGTGACTCCCCCTCTGGGCTCCGCAGGGTATGCAGGTACTAACGATCTCAAACGTCCGCTGGAAAATGACGGTGAATCCTCTGATAATGGTGCATGTTTTAAATCGACGAAAACATCGGCAATGAGCACAATAGCGGATGACGCAATTCATAAGTCCCCCTCGCATTCCATAGTCAAGCGATATTCACAGATTTGGCGCCATTTGTCGTTCATATTCGTTCTATCGATAATGTTGAATCTCAGTTACATCCTCTTACCAGCAAGCTTATCAGCAAGAAGCTAACGCATATTGCGATGAACGATCTTCTGGGGATTAAAAAGTTAGGTCGATCACAGCTATCGGCGGAGTTTAAAACCGCGCCTGCCGCTAATAGGGTTATTGACGATCCTTCCTTACCTTTTGTAAAGATTGAAGCTTACATTCCGTCTCACAAAATACTTCGCGTAGGCGTTATTAAAGATATTCCGATTGACATTGATAAAGAGGATTCAATTAATGCGATTGACTCTCCTTATAAAGTCTTGGACGTTTTTAGGTTTAATCGCAGGATTAAAATCGACGATTCATACAAATATGTTCCTTCCAAATCTGTTTGTGTCAAATTTGCCGGCCAATTGCTACCTAAATACGTTGCGGTATATAGGTTGAGACATGAAGTATACCCGTATATCCCCAAAGTTAAAATATGTTTCGAATGCTTTCGGGTAGGTCATATCGGGAAGTGGTGAGGTAAACCTAGATGCATAAGATGTGGTAGCGAGAGACATGAGGACGGTGTGGTCTGCCCTTTAGCCTCTGAAAATGTTACTTGTATTAATTGCGGGGGGCCTCACTTTCCGACATCTCACTCGTGTCCGCTAGTTATTGATTATAAATCGGCTCAATCTCTCGCGTCGACTGAAAACACTCATTGAAGCCAAACAAAAGCTGAGATCCCTCAAAAAACGATACAAACATCCTAACCCTTCCTTTGATTTTGTTAATTATCCTCGTACGCATGAATTTTGCAATAATGTGAACAGATTTGCTCCACTTAATGAATCAGATGGAAACATGACTATGGGAAATCGCTCATACTCCAAGGCAGCTTCTGATTATTCTGCACGTTCCAGGCAGCCAAATTCCTCTGAATATATTAATCGCAAGAGTACTACATTCTCCTCGGGGATGCAGCCAAGTGGAAAGGTCAGCAGATTTCAACAAGCTCCTAGTTTTCCTTCGGATTATCGCAATCTACTTATTGCTCCTAACGGTAGAACATGGCTCTCATCTCCCGAAGTCCTCAAGTCTCCTTTTTACCGGGAGTCGGATTCGAACGAAGACGTGCATGACAAACCGCATCAATATCAAGACTCACCGAAGGTTCATTCTCCGGCTACATTGGAATTCACTCATAATATTTTGGACAAATTTCAGCAATGCTTATCGGAAATAGCCACGTTGGGAAAACTCATCGCTCCTTTACGAAATATATTGGAAAATTTTTCAGAGCTTAACCTGGATCCACCTCCTTTAAGTCCTGCAAGTTTTATGCCGCAATCAAGGGTCTCCAATCATTCAAATCCAATTCAATCCTAAAAATAAAAATCTTATAAATTATTTATAATGGTGTGAAAATTCTTCAATGGAATTGCAGAGGATTTATGAACAAGCTCCCGGAAGTGATTAACTACTTTCAGACCTACGATGTCATCTGTTTGCAAGAGACGCTCTTAACACCAGGGAAATCTATTTACATTAAGAAATTTCAAGTCATTCGTGCAGATATGCTTGATAACAATCAACGAGGTATTGCCACGCTTATTCGCGATCAGAGATTTAATATCACTCGACGGCTTTCAGTCATCCTTCTATTGAGCTAATTATGATACGCATTCCTTACAGGTCGGATAATTTAATGATGATTAATGTATACAGGCATCCTAATCGGAGCACTCCAGAGAGTGTTTTTCATAACATCTTCAATTTTCTCTCCAGATTTAAATATACCTTGTTCCTCGGAGATGTCAACGCTCACCATCCCATGTGGGATTCGGAGTACAGCGACGGCAACGGCGATAGATTGTCAGCCTAGTCGATTTCAACCAGGTGGTTCCTGACGATTTGGATAGACCCACGTTCTTTAACGTGTCTGCTTATTATTTCTCTAATATCGATATTGTGGCTACCTCCCCGGAGCGCTCTCTTGGCTGTGTTTCCTTCGTGGAAGAGGATTTGAGAGGGAGCGATCATTTCCCCATATGCACAACAATTGGCGGCAGGTTGGATCCTATGTATAAATTTATCCACCAAGTTAAATTGAGTGACAAGGAGTTTATTAGATTGCAGACTCTTTTGGAGGCAACTCAGGAAGATTTTGAGGCGTACCTTTCTTCTGATCCTTTATTAAGATATGAATATTTTTTAAGTAATATCAGCGGCTATATTTCTAGCATCGCCGGCAGCTCAGGGCGGCAGCGGTAGAAAAAGAAAAATTGGCTTGAAAAAGAAGTGCCATCCAGCTCCCTGATGGAATCAGGAGGGTCAGGAAGCCGTCGACTTAAGGAGAGAAGCTTTAAGGCTGTATAAAGTGGAGCCTACTTATTCAAGGCTCCGCGATTACCAAAGGATCAACAACTCTTGCAAGAAAATTCTTAGAAGGAGGAAGAGATTAAATTGAATTTCTTTTTGTTCCTCGTTTACTGCTAAGACTTCTTCTCCAGAATTGTGGCGCCTTATTAAATCATTTCAAAAGAGGGTTTTCAACGCGGAAGTTGTAAATTGGCCGGAAATGGATCAGAAACGAGAGGAAGCGATACAGAAGCTTTGTCCTCCTTCTTGCTCTCCTCCTCAGGATTATAGCCTGGATAACTGGAAGACGGCGGACCTTCGAAACGGAAACATGAGTTGGCTCGATAATCCTATATCCCTTGATGAAATTAAGACGGCCGTCAAGCTCTCTAAGAAACGTTCATCTGCTGGTTTGGATGGCATCGATCCGGATGTCATCGCACATCTCCCGGATTATCTCTTACATGTGCTAGTGGATATTTTCAATAAATTTTTTACCGACGGGATCATACCAGCTTCTTGGAAAGAATCACTTGTGCTTATTCCCAAGCCTAACAACGGTGGATATCGGCCAATTTCCCTGATGTCATGTGTCCTGAAGACTATGGAACGGTGTTTATATCAACGTCTCAAATGGCAACTGGAATCCACTGGAGTCATTCCCGACGCTCAATTCGGCTTTCGAAACTTTAAGTCTTGTGGAGATAGCCTCATTATCCTGACTAACCAAATTTATGAAGGGTTTCTGAGTGGGAAGGTTGCCGTCTTTCTGGATGTAGTAGGCGCCTTCGACAATGTCATCCCGGAGATTTTGCTCAGCGATCTTGAGACATTGAGAATCCCAATGCTCTTCAGGAAATTTGTGGCCAATTTAATAGGAGAGCGCTATACATTTCATACATAATGGGAGAATTTCATACATAATTTGTCACAGCATCATCGTGCATATAAGGGAACTCCACAGGGCTCTATCCTGAGTCCCTTTCTCTTCAACATTTATGTTAGGGATATTGTTAAAAAATTACATCCTAATTCCCAAATCCTTCAATATGCCGATGACATTGTCATCTTTTCTACCGAGAGAGATCCGGAGGTCTGTTTACATTTGATCAATACGTCTTTAAGGAGGGTCTCTGATTTTCTTCGTGAGCGAGGATTGGAAATTTCACCCTTAAAATCAAAAGGTTTGCTTTTCTCTAGGAGAAGAAACGTGAATTCTTTTCCGGGAGAAATTCTCGTTGGTGAGCAGGCCATACCGTGGGCTAATTCTGTCAGGTTCCTTGGTATTCATCTATCCCCGTTTATCAGGGCAATTGCACTTATCTCATCAAAAAAGGCAATGCCATTACTAAAATTCTCTCTGCGCTCACAGGCACCGTTTGGGGCTCTCATCCATCTTCACTCCTTCAGATTTATAGATCCACTATGAGGAGTGTCTTTGAATACGGCTTTCAAATTTTTAGATTCCGGAACAATCATTCGATTTTACTTAAGTTGCAGAGATTACAGTTCGCCGCCTTTAGAATTACCATGAGTTACCGTAAATCCACTCCAATTAATGTTATTTTAGACGAGACTAAAGAGCCCCGCTTTCAATTAGGATTAATTACATATCTTCTAAATTTATTATTAAAAGTCTTTCTTCCTCTTTGAACCCAGTGACTGCCTCCCTTTATGATATTAATCTCAAACTGAGGAATTATCGAAGCAAATGCAAGGCAATTAAGATGATACCAATTTTTAAATCTTTTATTTTGCAAAAGCATGTTAGTTCTGAGATTTACAATTCGGTTTTCCTGTCTTGTTATAATTATAGTTTTCAGTTTACCTTAGATTTTTTCAGTATCTTAAGTTTAACCCTCCTTTGGCTGCAATTAACGATAGAAAGGCCATGGATGATGCCTTTAATGCATTTATCTCCTCTCTGCCCGAGGGAGCTAGTCTGTATTATACTGACGGCTTCAAAGGCCTGGAAGGTCTCTCCGTTGGTGTAAGTATCTATTCTTCCGATTTGAATATAGCATTTAAGCATAAACTTCCGTCGAACTCTTCCATTTTTAACTGAGGCTTGGGCCATTAAGGAGGCCCTCCTATTAATTGAGCAACTCGGGCATGCCGCTGTTATCACTGACTCTCTTAGTGTTCTTGAAGCCCTTGCGTCCCCATATCTTAATCTAAATAATTACATTATTCCTCTTCTNAAACACAAGATTCTATTACTTAGAAGTAAAATGTCATCTTTNGAATTCATATGGGTTCCCTCTCATAAAGGAATTATGGGTAATGAATTAGCGGACAAGGCTGCCAAGGCGGCAGCATTTAATGGTCGTAAGGATGCGTCTTTTAAAATTCCATATTCTGATCTCTTTTTGGAAGCCAGACAGAATATGCATAAAGCATTTCATACATTTCTCAGGAATCAGGCGTTTTCCAAAGGCACTCAATATTATAATTTTTTTCATGATGACTCCTGTAAAACTTNGTTTCACGAATTCCCACTCAAAAGAGAAGAAATAATTCTCGTTAACAGAATTAGGAGTAATCATTACAATCTAAACTATAGTTTATTCAGGAAAAATATAGTTGATTCCGGTATGTGCGAGTGTGTATTCTATTGTCCCTTAACTAAAAATAAGTCACACCCTTTGATTAAACACCTTAAAGCTACCTGTCCTAATCATCCTATAGATATTTTTACTATTCTCAAGAACTACTTCTAAGTTATGTCGTATTTTGCTAGCATTTATGAAATCCTTGGAAATAAAAATTTAATTTTTCCCTCCTTTCCTCGGCCCTGGGATATTTGGGGACTCTGGGGGAAATTTGAGGGCGCTGCTGATTCTGCTAATTGTGTCGGTTTATATTACGTCTAATGGTGGACTCGCGCTTCGATCGTCATGTTTGATCGATCGGATGTTTGATCACGTGATCATTGTCGCGCGCGCTGTGTTCTTGGTATTTTGCCCGCTTTGTTGAGTCTTGTGGAACTCTTATTATTAACTGTTACGCGAGCCTCTTAGAGCTTGCTTGCGCTTAGTGTTGTGTAGTGCAGAATATTCTCGAGTGCTATATCAGACTTGCCGGTTGAACGTCGTAAAAGAGGCAGGAGGCTCCAGCCTCTTGCATTCCTCGACGTGAGGATGGATGAAGAAAGAGGCAGACCTCCTGACACTTCCTCTCCGCCTCCTGTCTCATCTCCCGATCAGACAAGGGTGAGTGCACCTCTCGATGAGGTTGACAAATTTTTAAACAAACATATAGTCAGTTTGCAAAGCTCTATTGACGCCGGCAGTAGCATTCCATTGTATGCTGAAAGAACGGTCGCGGACAAAGAAACCCGCAATATTTCGGGAAATATTCAAGGGGATGCCCCGAATCCGATGGACGTAGACTGGGATCGATCAAACTTTTTAATTAATAAAGGCAAACGATCTCTCGACTCGAACAACGATATTCGGCCAGATAAAGATGCCGGCGCGAGCGCAGCGGGTATCGAATTACAAGGTGCCCCCCAAAAATAAGTAGAATGGAAGTGCCGTCTTTGTCTTTGTCGGCTTCTGATGGCGACTTAAGATCAGATGTTAATAAAACCGCTAATATCAATATCGGTCTAACAGCCAGAGCTAAGTATACGAAAAACGATTCGGCCCCGTTTGTCGTACATATTCATCCTCTAGAAGAGAATGGTAATACTACGTCATTTTTGCATCCTCTCACTATTAGCAGGATAATCACGGGTATTGTATTTAACGATGTGGTAGAAATAAAGAAAATCGGCAGGGGTAAAGTCGCGGTTCATTTAACGAATTTCAGCGCTGCTAATCGCCTGGTAGACGATAAATCGCTTGCATTACATAAACTCAGGGCATTCATTCCTGCTTATAGAACAATAAGCACAGGAATTATCCGGGATCCCTCAGGATATTGATATCGAGAAAGTTATTCCCTACTTTGAATCCCCAGTTAAAATTATACAAGTTTGTCGNCTTAATNGAAGAATTCGCACGGATGGCGAAATCCAGTACGTTCCTTCNCGTACTATTTGCGTGAAATTTGCGGCTCAGCCAATGCCCCNTCATGTTTTTCTATTTAAAGTAAGGCATGAAGTCTACCCATTCATCCCCAAGGTAAAGGTGTGCTTTTCCTATTACAAGGTCGGTCATGTGAGTAAGATTTATAGGGGTAAACCTCGCTGTATTTTCTGCAGTAGGGAAAGACACGCGGATAGTGAGCAGTGTGAATTAAAGGATAATCCCCACAAATGTATTAATTGCGGGGGCGGTCATTTACCAACATCTCAGTCGTGCCCGTTTATAATCGAAAACAGAAAAATACAAGCATTAGCAGCTGCCAAGGGCATTCCCGTTATTGAGGCAAGGAAAGAGTTAAGAGCAAGTGGTTCTGGAAGCTCTATGATTTCAAGTGGGAATACTACGTTGGATTTTCTCCAATTTTCCTTTAATTAGTCCCCTCTCCTATGGGGATCGACGACCGCTTGGTTTTTCCTTAAACAATCGATTTTCCCTTTTGTCGGATGAAAGGCTGGGTGCCGGCGACTCTTCGGTAGAGAAAAATTCTTATGCTCAAGCGAGGCTTTAATTCCAGTAGTTCTGGTTCTCAAAAATACAATCACGTCTCACATAAACAAGCTTCGCCGGAGCATAGCTACTCAAGAAATTCTCAATCACCCCCTCATTTTTCGGATGAGCACAGAAATGCTCTTATCTCTCCCAACGGAAGGCTTCTCCCAACGGGAGGCTTGGACTTTTCTTCCGTAGGAATTCCCCAGGAATTCAATAATACCACCGCATCATCAGCAGGAAATCTCTCTTCTACTCGTAATGATGTAATTATTTCTAATGAAAGAGGCCCTGTACAAGGCTCTCGTCATCCGAATCCCCACTCCCCCCCTTACAATTTCAACCCAGGCATTGAAAATTTCTTGGATCAGTTTCGGCAATCTTTGTTAAATCTTCTCAACTTTTATAATAACCGTAACATTCACCCCTACTAATAATAACAACCAACTTTTGAGCAATCTTAATATTCTTCAGTAGAATTGTCGTAGTCTCAATAACAAAATTCCTGAATTACAACAATTTGCTTCTCAATACGATTGTATTTGTTTGCAAGAGTCCCTGATAACCGCCTTTAAAAGTATTAATATATATGGATTCAACACAATCAAACCTCCTGATCTCCTAGAAGGTCAGAGAGGTGTGTGCATTCTATGCCGTGAGAATATTAACTTTTCTTTGATAGAGACCAATCAGATTTCCCATCCTTCGATTGAAATACTAGCTATTCAAGTTCCTATTATCGTAGGTTCAGAGCGGGAAACTCTAGCGATAATAAATATCTACAGACACCCAGGGCAAAATACTCCGGCTGACGTCTTAGATGAGGTATTTTCTTTAAAAGCAGGCTTTGACCATGCAATATTTATCGGGGATTTTAACGCCTATCATGCTTTGTGGAGCGATCACAGAAATGATACAGTAGGGGATAGATTAGCCAATTCAATTGAAGATCACGGTTTGATCATTTTAAACGACGACTCTCCTACCTATGTTAGCCTAGCACGGTCTTCTTACTCAGTAATAGGTTTAGCTATAGCAACTTCTTCAATATCCCTCAGCAGTCGAATGTGCGTTGAAAGCGACCTTAGGGGTAGTGATCATTTTCCCATCTCAATCTTTATGGGATGCCAGCCTCAAATGTCTCGTAGATTTAATTATAAATTCAAATTAAATAAAAAACAATGGTAACTGCTCTCTCGTTACCTTGAGCATTTTTTTGAGAATCCTGTAGAAGAAGACCACCAGCAGGATCCGATATCAGAATACGATACGTTTGTTCAAACGATTTATAACTATAGCTGCTGCTACCGATCAATCGATACAATCTTTACAGCCTCAAGATCCAAAACTTTGACCCGGAAATCCTCTCCTGCCTTATGGTGGAATGAGACTTGCGATCGGGAATCGTAAAGCAGCCCTGTCCTTGTATAAAATGTCGCCCAATGCGGACAATTTGGAGTCATACAAAGAGGCGGTTTCTAAGTGTAGACGTATCCTCCGAAGGGAAAAAAGAAAGGGATGGCAGTCATTCTGCAACTCGTTCAACGTTAAGATTCCCTCAGCGGAGGTGTGGAAAGTGATTAGGTCTTTCAAAAAAAGGGAAAATGTTTCCTTCAACCCAATAGACTCAGACAAATACAATTACCTCTGCAATAAGGTTATTGAAAATCNTCAAATGTCTCGTAGATTTAATTATAAATTCAAATTAAATAAAAAACAATGGTAACTGCTCTCTCGTTACCTTGAGCATTTTTTTGAGAATCCTGTAGAAGAAGACCACCAGCAGGATCCGATATCAGAATACGATACGTTTGTTCAAACGATTTATAACTATAGCTGCTGCTACCGATCAATCGATACAATCTTTACAGCCTCAAGATCCAAAACTTTGACCCGGAAATCCTCTCCTGCCTTATGGTGGAATGAGACTTGCGATCGGGAATCGTAAAGCAGCCCTGTCCTTGTATAAAATGTCGCCCAATGCGGACAATTTGGAGTCATACAAAGAGGCGGTTTCTAAGTGTAGACGTATCCTCCGAAGGGAAAAAAGAAAGGGATGGCAGTCATTCTGCAACTCGTTCAACGTTAAGATTCCCTCAGCGGAGGTGTGGAAAGTGATTAGGTCTTTCAAAAAAAGGGAAAATGTTTCCTTCAACCCAATAGACTCAGACAAATACAATTACCTCTGCAATAAGGTTATTGAAAATCTCTGCCCACCCTTCTGTCCAGTTTTTAGAAAAATAGATATGGAAACTGCAAGATTGCAGGATTGCTGGAGAGAAAACATCCAACTTTGGATGAACCAACCGTTGCAATTGGATGAACTTCAATGGGCGATTAAGTCATCCAAGACAGGTTCTGCGCCTGGATTAGATGGAATAGATTACAGCATTATACAGTTGCTCCCTGTTTCAGCGACCGAATAGTTACTTAGAATTTTTAACAGATTTCTCCGAGAAGGCCGATTTCCGGAAGCTTGGTTAGAGACCTTGATTATTTTCATCCCCAAGGCTGGGGGCAGTGGTGTTCGCTTAATCTCCTTAACTTCTTGTTTTCTCAAACTTTTGGAAAAATGCATCTATGGTAGACTTAGATGGTATGTGGAATCGTCAGCTATTATTCCGGACTTTCAGTTTAGTTTTCGTAACTTTCGTTCCTGCCAGGATAACTTGACCATCCATACTAGTCGAATACATGGGGGATTTTTCTCCGGTCACGCTACTACTTGCGTCTTCCTGGATATAGTCGGTGTTTTTAACAACGTCAATCCTCAGATATTGTCCGATACTCTGCTTGAATTGGGAATACCGACCAACACTAGAGTCTTTATCGAGAACCTTACATTCAATCGCAAACTCCACTTTATTAGAGATGAAAGCCTAACAGAATCGCTGCTAATGTACAAATGAACTCCACAAGGGTCGATCTTGAGTCCTATCCTGTTCAACTATATCTGCACGACATTGGTTCTTTCGTGGAAAGCGAGGTCTCAATTCTTCAATATGCGGATGATATTGTTATCTTTCACTCACACAAGGATCCTACTGTTTCATATAATCTCCTAAATACTTCCCTGAACTCTATTCGTCTATACTTGAAAAGTAAGGGCCTGAAATTGTCTTCTTCTAAGACTCAGGGAGGTTTTCTCTAACAAGAGACGTCTGTCTTTTCCCGACTTCCTGCTAACGATCGACGGGGAACTTGTTAAGATGGTCAACGTAGTAAGATTTCTTGGAGTCTTTCTGGATGTTCAATTAAGAGGTGGCGCCCAGCTCGAATATCTCCTGAGAAAGAGTAAAGTAATTATCCGTATTATTTCTTCACTTGCGAGCACATGGTGGGGCTCTCACCCCCAGCTCTTACTAAATTTATATAAAGCTCTTTTCAGAGATGCAATCGAGTACGGATGTCATCTCTTTTCCTTCGAAAAAAGAGGACGCCTGTTTCTATCTCTTCAGAGATTGCAATTTGCTGCAATCAGAAAAAATGGGTTATCGAAGATCCACACCCATCAACGTAATGCTATATGAAGCCAAGGAAGTCCCTTTTAAAATCCGATTCGACTTTTTGACTTCCAAATATGTTTATAAACAACTGTCGTTTAATAATGGTCTTGTTATTGATAGCTTGAATTTTCTAAAGAACAACAGCATTTCTAGAGATAAAAGAGTAAAAGCAATGAAAGATAGCCCGATTTTTAAAATGTTCATAAGTCAGGATTATGCTTCTAGGATTATCCACGCCTCTACATTTCTGCCCATATTTAATTTTTCATATTCTACCATGTCTCTTCAACTTGAGTATCTTTCTGTGGATTTCCCTATTCCGGACAAGGCTCTTGTTGCTTGGGTTAATTCTATGTTTAATCGTTATGTCGAGACACATGTAGGAAACGCCGTTATTTTTTATACCGACGGTTCAAAAACCGTGGAATCCCAGGCGGTTGGCTCGAGTGTTTACTCCCCGGATGTAGACATATGTTTTAAGGATAAACTCCCCCCAGAGACTTCTGTCTTTTCAGCTGAGGCTTGGGCTCTATATCGAGCCCTCTTATGGATCATCCATTCTTCGTATCCATTTGCCGCAATTTTCTCAGACTCACGCAGTGTGTTGGATGCAGTTATATCATCTAATGGTCTTCATAAAAATTATCTCATTGCATATATAAGAGCTAAATTAGCTATAGCCTCAGAGCGTGAATTGCAGATTAAACTTCTCTGAGTTCCAGCCCACGTTGGAATTGCGGGAAATGAAGCGGCGGATTTGGTAGCAAAGGAGGCTGTCAGAGTAGATCATAGACCCGACTTTAAAGTTCCCTTTCCGGATTTTTTCTCGGAATTCCGCAAACAAATGGTTAGTCGTTTCCAGGGGTATATTGACGAATTCTCTCAGGCTAAAGGAATTCAATTCTTTGAATTTTATCAGAAAAGACAAAACCCAGTATTACGAGCTCCCTATTAGCAGGAAAACAGTCGTATTGATAAATCGGATTCGGAGCAACAATTATAACTTGAATTATAGCTTATTTAGAAAAAATATAGTTGATTCGCCCGCTTGCCCTTGTGGTAATTAAAGCGTGATCGCTCCAACCGTTTCTGGAACTGCGTATCTGTGCTGTTCTCACACTACCGTTTCCTTTTTTGAACTGTTGTCTTTACAATTATTAATATTTGTAAGAACTGTGCTTTTTTACCCTAAGTGCTTACAAAGACTAGCGCATATAACCGCGCGTAATCATGCAAGAGGCTTCGGCCTCTTGCAGCAATCTCAAGGATAAAGATAGGGGGGAAAGTCCTCTTTCCATCCCTATCGCCGTGATATTTCCCCGTCCAACAGACCATCCGTTCCTCTGGAGAAATTCACCGAGTTTGCTGACCAGTGCCACAACAAGCTAACCGATCCTCATTCAAGGACGGAAGATGGGATGATTTTTATTTTTAGAAACGCCCGAGTAAGAAGGTCTGAAATTAGGAGCATCAACCAGAGAAGAATAAGGAGACGCAAGGGGAGAGAATCGATTATTAGATATAAAAGAGACGGGGAGGCGATTTTCTTCCGAGGAGTGGGAAAGATTCGGAGGTTTTAGAAAAGGAAAGTTGTCAAAATGAAGGGTAGGATTCCTATTAGGAGGAAGAGATGAAGAACGTAGACTCTCTCTAGCTTCGAAAATGGGGATATTTTGCGAAGCAGCGAGAGATTGGATTTTTTGTTGTGCAAGCAAAAGAGGTCAGTTTGAGGAAGTAGCATGATGGTCTTGACCACAATTGATACATTTGGGGGGAGCATCTTTAGATGGACAGCTAATGCATCGAGAAATCTTAATCTAAATTCTTCTAGCTTCCAAGAATATTGTAATTCTGCTATAGATAAAATGTGTCCTCCTACTTGCTCTCCCTCCCCAGAGTTTTCTGTCATCTATGAATTTCAAAGATTATCAGAATCCAAATATTTGTCACTGGCTTGCCGACCCTCTTAATATTAACGAACTTAAATTAGCTCTCAAATCTGTTAAACTTCATTCATCTCCGGGCTTAGACCAAATTGATTATAATATTATTTCCCATCTCCCTGATCCTTTTATTGAATTTTTAGTTGGCATATTCAATTGTATACTACAGTCTGGAATATTTCCGGAAACTTGGAAGCACTCGCTGGTCATCTTCATCCCTAAATCCAATAATAAAGGCGTGAGGCCTACATCCTTAACTTCTTGTGTTCTTAAGATCATGGAGAAATGCCTTTATAATAGATTCAAGTGGTTCCGAATCCAATTTTATTATCTCGGATGTCCAGTTTGATTTTCGTACCTACAAATCCTGTGTGGACAACTTAGTTATTCTCACCAATTTTATTCACTCTACCTTTATCAAGAATCATTTCGCTGTGGGTATTTTCTTGGACATTAACAGCATTTGATAATGTTATTCCGGGTATCCTGATTCGGGATCTCGAAGATGTCGGGATCCCTGCACATTTGAGAAAATTCTATGAGAACATGGTTTCTTTAAGGCATATCTTCTTTATAAAGGACGGCTCTCTTTCTCTTCCTTATATTTCCATAAGGGCACGCCCCAGGGTTCTATTTCCAGCCCTTAGCTCTTCAACATTTATCTTCGAAATATAACTAAATTCATTGGCTCTGAGGTGCATTTACTTCAGTATGCTGATGACCTTGTTATCTAGTGCTCGAACTCGGATCTTCACGTGGCGTTGAATCATCTTCAGTCTTCGCTGAAATCCATATCTGTGTTTCTGATGTCTCGAGGCCTTGAGCTCTCTCCTCCCAAATCCCAGCTGGTCATATTCAATCATAAAAGGAAAACTCTCTCTCCTTTTACTCCTCCATCTCTATATAATCAACCCATCCCCGTGTCCACTACTGTTAGATTTCTTGGCGTTATTTTTGATAACAAACTCTCAGGCCGTGAATATTTTAAATATCTTATTTCGAAGGGTCGTAAGATCATTTCTATTATTTCCTCTTTCGCAGCTGTATGGTGGGGCGCTCATCCGCAATCTCTCCTCACCATTTATAGATCCGTTTTCAGAAGCGCTCTGGAATATGGCTGTCAGGTTTTTTTCTATCCATAACAACAAAAATCTTTTTAATACCATCCAAAGACTCCAATACTCTATTAGGAAAGCTATAGGGTACCGTCAATCTACTCCTATTAATATATTATTGCATGAAGCACGTGA